>VMBQ01000730.1:163795-238769 GCA_007657795.1 Dreissena rostriformis | reverse complement strand
TTTAGTAGACATTCACACATAATTGCTTTTAAACAAATATCGCCATTTACTTTGCGTACTTGCCATACCAAATACATGATACCTTAATGTCATTTTATTTTTTTTATTTCATGGACTGGTAACTTGATTCTTACATTGATTGGGACGTCTCTGCCATTGCTCATTGCACGTGTATTTATATGGCAACCCGTTGTGTTCTATATCGACTGTATACTAGCAGCCGGATTATATAACATCTTCGTTTCGTTTTGTCCTTGCTCCTTGCTGCCTTAAACCTTATGCAATGCAGTATTTACGTACTTATTAGCATTATTTGTGGTATAACTACTTCTAGCAATAGTTTTTGTTTTTGATTTTATAAATAGTTGGTCGAGCCTTATAGAATTTAGAGTCGGTTTAAACCTTATACAAATATAATATTATACTGCTGTGTACTATAGCATCACACATTTTAGAGAACCAATAAAGTATGGCTTATACGTACGGTATATGTGCTTTCACGTGAATATAAATACTTCCCATGCAATTGCATTTATAATGACTATGTATGTCTAGTATTCACGCTAACATTTCCTTTCCACACTTCACTAAATTGCATGTGCTGCCACTTAATATTTAGTGCACTTATGTGTTATGCGGTCTTGACACTTGAAGAACATAACTTAAATATAGATTTGTACAATTATTCTTTAATGCTCTTGAAAACAAGTTAACAATCTATCAGCAGACGAAGTTTTTTTCGCTATAAAGTAATGTAGAACCTATAAAACTCATTGCAGTGTTTGTGTAAATTATTCAGCTTACTTAGGACTGAATAAAACATGAAAGAGTCTTGACTACTATCCTCTATTCCTATAACTTCGTGCAGCCTTACAAGTTCGTTCATTACTTGATGACGTCGATAAGGACAAGGAACGAACGCGCATGTCCGAACTTTGTTCAAGAGTGCAAGCCATTATTGCCGAAGCCGATTAAGCGAAANTAATTATGTTTGCTAAGTAAACAGCATTTAGTTATGCCGAAAACATATTTTATAACCTATATGCTCTTATGACACTAAAACATAAACAGTAGAACATACCCCGCAGACATTTGCACTTCATTGTATAATGGACATTATGAACACAAATTGTAACTTTTCACAACGAGTGCATTTTTGCATCACAATCAATTATAATTTTGAATCCAATATGCAAAGTACAAAGACATACTAAATCAAGTAAATACAATTTGCAAGTTTCATATATAATGATGGTTGCTAGGTAATCAGCAGTTTTTTGTTAATGTAATTATCAATTTAATATATAATGAGAGTTGCTGGGTTAACAACATTTACCTTTGTGTTGTACACACCTTAATCGTGACAACAATTATCATATATGGTATTTAAACTTATGTGTTATATTAGTTTCTGGAGTTTCACTTCTTTATATTGTGTGCATTTTATTCATTTCTTTACTTTTAATGTGGATTGTACCTGTTATAATACGTTCGTCTTCGTTTAGACGCACAAAAACGGCAAGTATTATTAAATGTGTAAGGTATGATTACAATTGACCAGGTATATGTTGAATTCCACTTTTAGAGTAAATGATACATAGGTACTTTACAATTTTAAAATGTCATACCGATCGTCTTTTGACACGAAACATTTGAGTTCAAAGCAAAGTTGAACAGTTTAACTGCGGTATTTTACTAATACTGCAACTAGTTCAGTTATAGCGGATTGTCTGTAATGTATTATTTATCTTAATGCCAGACTGTGTTTAGTTTGAACCATTTTATAAAGACAATTCAACTGCAACGTAAAGATTGAAAGCAAAGTCAATCGCTCTAGTTCGTTTCTTGGACTGAGCCAGTGCTTGGTTTCTATGGAAGGAACAAAAAAAAATTCTTCGATTGGAACCCTGGGACAAACAGTCGCATTGCATCACATAATTTAAAATACTGCATTGTACTTTATATTCATTGCTATGAATTCACATATGCTAGTAGGACGCACATGAAGCTTTTGAACAACTGCCATATCGTCTCCAGAATAAAACACATAACACTTTTGGTACTGATAAGTGGAAATATCAAAATTCACACACATAATTATGCTATACAAATATAACATATTTTATCAACTATATGCTCTTATGACACTAAAACATAAACAGTAGAACATACCCTGCAGACATTTGCACTTGTAAGGCACTAACGAAAAGTGTTCTAGTTTGAAAGAATTCCACTACCAGAGAGAATATAGACACTTGGAGGAGCTAAGACAAACATAATTATTCACGCTATGGTTGGGGTGACGGTGAAAAGGTGCTAACGAGATGAAGATTGGTTTAACATAATTTATATTTTATTAAATTTTAGCTTCTTGGCATACATACAAAATTTGAATAATGGAATTTGTGTCATAACAAACATAGACTTTTCAAAATCAAAGCGTTTAGCTTACGATGCTAAAGCAGAGGGGGAGATATTAACCTCGGACATTTTAATTTTAATTTAAAAAATACTTTAAATTGTGTTTTCTTCTAACTGGTTGTCACATTGTTTGGAGAACTAGCAACTGAAAAGGGTTTTACCCACATGTCTTTTAACATATAACTTTGTTCGCAACGTCTGCTCTGCAAAATAATCATTAGATGTTTAAAATACTGATTGTTCAAATGTGTTTATTTGTTAAATTATTCATTGTCGTAATTAAAATCTAAAATTAATGAATGCCACTCTTATATACGTTTGCTAAATGAAATGTTATAATAATTAATATATTTACTAGACTTTTAAATGTTTTGCATTTTATTTCACTTGGTCCCTTTTATGTCAATGATAAGTTAACCATAACATGGTTCTTCCTTAACATTAATGTGTAATCTGTTCTTGAGCAATATGAAAAAACTGTCTTTTTTTTTGGATTCACAATACTTAATGTCGATATCAGTTGACCACGTTTGCTTACTAAAAGTTTTTTTTTTTTAAACTTGGATATACATAAAGTAAATATTTGATGAGGGCAATCTCTCTTAGGCGTGCGATCGGTCTATTTCAAATTAACGGTGCTATTTTATGTCGGACATAGGTGTGGTATTTATGATTGTTTCTTTAACTAATTTGTTATGTTTGAGTGAAATAAGTATTGATTTTGTTTCTTCAAAATTTACAAGACAAACTAATTTTCTTCACGACGTAAATACGCAAACAGTTTTTTTTAATTATCAAATTGATCTCATGTTAACACTATTACCATGTTAACACACGGCAATCAATCGATGTTTCGGTGTGTGCCAATCATAATTGTGTCACTGTTTGTTTTCGTGATTCCTAGTTACTTAATGTATATCCTTCACTAGATATTGTCGAACGCTCTGTCTTTCACCGTTCCTATCGTTCACATAATGTTTATATTTTCAAGTTGTAGTCACGTATCGTTTTCGATAAATATATATACAATATATGTTATGCATTTAATTAATTTTTAGTAGACATTCACACATAATTGCTTTTAAACAAATATCGCCATTTACTTTGCGTACTTGCCATACCAAATATATGATACCTTAATGTCATGTTATTTTTTTATTTCATGGACTGGTTACATGAGTCTTACATTGATTGGGACGTCTCTGCCATTGCTGATTGAACATGTATTTATATGGCAACCCGTTGTGTTCTATATCGACTGTATACTAGCAGCCGGATTATATAACATCGTCGTTTCACTTTGTCCTTGTTCCTTGCTGACGTAAACCTTATGCAATGCAGTATTTACGTATTTATTAGCATTATTAGCAGTATAACTACTTCTAGCAATAGTGTTTGTTTTTGATTTTATAAATAGTTGGTCGAGCCTTATAGAATTTAGAGTCGGTTTAAACCTTATACAAATTTAATATTATACTGCTGTGTACTAGCATCACACATTTTAGAGAACCAATAAAGTATGGCTAATACGTACGGTATATGTATTTTCACGTGAATATAAATACTTCCCATGCAATTGCATTTATAATGACTATGTATGTCTAGTATTCACGCTTCCTTTCCACACTTCCCTTAATTGCATGTGCTGCCACCTAATATTTAGTGCACTTATGTGTTATGCGGTCTTGACACTTGAAGAACATACCTAAAAATATAGATTTGTACAATTATTCTGTAGTGCTCTTGAAAACATGTTAACAATCTATCAGCAGACGAAGTTTTTTCGCTATAAAGTAATGTAGAACCTATAAAACTTATTGCAGTGTTTGTGTTAATTTTTCAGCTAACTTAGGACATAATAAAACATGAAAGAGTCTTGACTACTCTATTCATTATGACATATTTAATGAGAACATTAAATACAATGTGTTCCCTTTTATGACTTATACGGCTGATCCTTTGTATTTCATAAATACGCTTGATCAACTCAAGCTTTTATGCGCAGCATCACCACAACGACAAAAACACAATGATACAATATTAATAAAGCAATTCAAGTTATGACATAACGCGATCAACACGGTTCTGTAATGTGTTCATCAGCTGCATGCCGTCGACCACATTTCAGCCGCAACGCTGAATTAATCATAAAGCAATTAACCCATGTATGCCTATTGAACTCTCCCATCCTTCTAAATTGGATCGATTTATTACCAAAATTTGGGATGTCTAGTATATTTTTTTCTATATTTAGAAGAATTCTTACAGAAATGCCTTTAAGCAAACAGCGCAGACCCATATGAGACGCCGCATCATACGGCGTATCATCTGGATCTACGCTGTTTGCCAAGGCCTTTTTTCTAGACGCTAGGCATAAATGGGTTAATTTACTAAAACATGAAATAAACATCACAATCTGAACACAAATTAATGTTTGATTTCGGCGTTTTAGTCATATTGTATAATTCTCTTACCATAGACACAATCGAGAGAAAAGACAGCGAGTAATTTAAAAACTCAAGCATGGACAATAGAAGAGGATCGGATTATGACTGCATTTAATATTTCAAAGCAGCAAAGCAAGACTTATACCGACATGCATTTTTTAGTTTACTAGCAATTGATTATTTTTCGGAATAACAATCAATATGATTATACATGATTATACATATGCGCTGTTTATCTTAATAACTGTAGGGCACAATGTTTCGATGAAGGCAGTCCTCGAAATGCGAATGTCTTGACGCCGTTGTCCATGAAACATTCATAACATAAATGTTAAAAACACCTGCGATCAAAATACGGATAAACTCTTCTCTGTTTTACACAGTCATGCTAACATTTAATATCACGGGAATCGGGCATTCAAGAGCAATCACTGGCGTTTGTTTTTCAAAATATTTAGACTATTATAATCGTCTCTATGCTGATTGCCACGACTTTGTATGTCAAATATATTTACTTAAAATAGGATCACTGGGATTTAAATTTAGAAAATAAAGATTGCCAATACCTTATAACTTAGAAAATCGCCATTTAAGGTGATGTTCGAAGATTCATGAACATTTCATTAATAATAAAATCATAACTTTGTTAAAATATTGGAACCATATGTTAATTGTATAGCATGCAATACAATAAAATCATAACGAAAATACTGATAACATGTTAACGGCTTATTCGAAAAGTTGACACATCTGTATATGTTGAGACATTGTATTTACATTTTTAATGTAATTTATGCTGGTTATAATTTGCAAACATGCTCTCACTTTTAAAACAATGAAGACATTTATATAAGCAAATAAGATAAACCAATTGATAGGTAACCGCGGATTTTGTTTTACTGCAGCCATTTATAAAATGAACTTTATCATGAAAAATGCGATTAATATCATGTTAACGGTATTTTCAGCAAATATTGAAAACGAATATACCATTTACACTTTCATGTATCAATTGTAAATGCATTTGTATTGAAGGTATATTTTTAATTTATAAGCTCTAAATATGTGGGGCTTTATGAAATAGTATTTTATAAAAACACAACGATAGCTAACTTAAACGCCGCTGATAATATGTGTCCCACCGTATAATTTAAATCGTGCAAATATGGTATTTAATATACTTTCTGACTGTTAAAGGATTTCATTTCTCCGTATTTAAAGTCTTCGTTTTAGTGTCTGCATTGGGAAGACACAAGTGTTCTCGCCATTTTTACATCCACGTACATGTACCTGTACAAAATATCTCAGAGATTAATACTTATATGCTATTTAAACAGTCCATTATTAATTTTGTTATAAAAAAGCACACACTTTGAACAGTGACAATATTATAATCAGGAAGATTTCCTATTATTATTACCTGTCTTTGATTTTAACACTTGCTCCGCTTTGATAAATACTATTTTAACATTGAGATATTGGCAAACTGTTTACAAATATTTGATACAAATGCTGTGATATCAAATAGAGGTATGTTCCCTATCGTGTGTCTGTCTTTTTTTTAAATTATAAAACACATGGTTAATACTGCTTAATGATTTACCAACGTATGCGACTTCTTACCCGGAAGATGTGTATGTGTATAAAAAAAACTATTACATATCTTGCATACATTAATACAATGCGATATTTATGATCATTCTTGACTTATTTATATTATGTAGGAATACATACCTTAATAAGGGCGTATTCCTTAAATCAACTTACTATTTTCCTGCAAGAAATTTTGTCTGCGTTTATTCTTTTGTCTTTATGGGTAAATGACCTTTAAAATGTATCATATTTCATTGGAATACACATCGCTTCACCACAAAGCAAATATTGTATGGGCTCATTGCACTTATTTTCAATGAATTTAATACGATCCCGTAAACATTTATTATTGTCCGCTCCTAATTCGTTCTTGTTGAAATGCAAGTCGCATAAATGTAATACAATCAACAGTTTGGTATGAATGAACGCGCATTTAAGTTAATCGTCATATAAGTTCTGCTTTTGGTATATACATACAAATCTAATATTTTGAGTATTTCTAACTTGTCACACCTCAGCTTTGAAATGTTTCTTTATTCTTCTACTCATAGGTTCTTAGTATCTGCGTTACTGAATACATGTTGATTACACAGAATATATTTTAAAAGTGTTGGTTGCATTTATTTTGTAAATAATGTTTTTAAAGCATGTTTGATTTAATAATACTACTACTTCTACTACTACAACAACAACTACACTGGCAGTCACTGGTCAGTAATAATTAGCATTTGAAGTTACTCTGTTCAGCACATGTGTGCTAACGTATATTTTTTACACTCGTGTTTTCCGTTTCCGTTATATAGGTTTAATTATTATTGTTTATTATTCATACACGCGTCTGACCGAAATGAGATATCAATGATGTGTGCCGTGAAGACATTGATTGGTTTTGCACTATGATCACACGCTTAAAGAGTCATTTATGTTATCTGAACGTGCTGTTTGTAATTTAATATTTGTGCAAACACTGTCACATCAAAAGTAAAAATGATTGTTTACATTTTATTTCTATACATATTATTTAACGTTGTATGCGAGGGGGCTCCCATGTGTGTTATATTTATGTATATTTACGTACATTCAAAATAGATGACGACCATGAGTATGCTAATGTAAATTCGTTTTTATTCTCCGAAAACCTATTGACAGTACGATGCGTGGTCTAAGAAGTGGCTTTTGATAAAACATTCTAAGTTGTCCCATGTATTATGTAACAGAGCAAATATACAGGCGCCATAAACGTTGGAGGCCACTGAAAACGAGGTATTTATATACAATAATTACCTTTATATCAAATTTGAGTTAATTAGCATGATAAGTACTTCCCGCCTTCTGATGGATCATTTGTTTTGTGTATATCTTTTATAAAGCATGTCGTTTTTATATAGTGTGCTACCGAGGCCTAAACATATTTAAGTAGGTAATCCATTACCAAAGTACAGTTCTTTTTTAGCATGTCAAATATTTGTTGAGAACATCAAAGATTGTAATATTTTGTATGGAAGAACACATAGATGCATATCAAGATATTCGATGCTGGTATTTATCTTGTAAACTTTACATTGCAGTTCAAGTTGATAGCATAGATTTACCGATTTGTCACTCAGACAATCTGTTGAATGGATTGTTGAGGGGGTGAACCGCACAACTCTATACATCAGTGTCTGGAATCTTATGATAGAACATGTTCACTTTGTAGCTAGATAACTCGTACCACCGTTAACGAAAGTAATTATATATTGGTTGATATTCAATTATATGAAATAGGTTCGTTAGTTTCTCCTTTGGATATAAGCGTTCGCCGAATACACACATCTTTTACCCGGTTTTATTATCATTCCCTACTGCGCATCTATTGCACATGCGTGGTTTCTTGGTATTCGTGTGTCACACATTATTAAGACTACTCCGACCAAGTAGACGGCGCGTGGAGAAACAAGTGCCTATATTCATTACACATAGCACATCGTACCATCCATCAACAAGAGTTAATCCCACCGTGTGTGACTTTAGAGAAGGCTGCTGGTTGAAACACTTGTCTTTCAATTTACAAAATCTCCTAACTTTATTTGTCTCAAACTCAAACGATTTTTTCCGAGAAAAGAATTCCTTTTGTGTCGATATATTTTTGCTTAAGGCACCAAATATATTATATTCATAATATTACCGAAGCATCAATTTCATAGCATTTTCAAAGACATTTTATTGCATATTATTGCCGAAGACATTTACAAAATATATGTTATGCTATAGCCCTGCGAAACAAAACCTAAATATATTTTCCGAAAAAAATAAGAAGTACCGCAATCAGTTTTTGGGAAATAAAACGTGTTTTCATTCGCTTCACTTATTGAAAAAAATACATCTTAAAATATTTATTGAAGTATGTATGATAAATACATTCACCCGACTAGGGATACCTGCGTAAACCGGAAGAAAATTTCGTTCTATTAGTGTTTGCTTTATAGAATGTTATACCTGATAAATGTCAAATTGCCTATTTCTGTTAAATATCTAAACGTTTAGTTATCTACGACACCACTTTGGAAGTATACATGTGGGTGAGGTCACTCTGAATGTAATTGAACATAACTGAGAACGGCAAAGCGTTTCTGTTTCACTTTTTCCACCTTTAGTCGAGGCAAAGTCATGAATATTTATTACACATTATTCAATACTTTTGTAAAGTATTCCACTTATTTGATGTTCTGATTTTTAAATATGACGTCTGTGCTTTTTTTGCTGAAATGTATATATTTTATGAAGGTTCACAAGTGCGAATTTGACCTTATATAACTCTACAAATTAATATCTACGCACACCGTTTGATGATTTATTGTCACACGTTTTGAACATCAAGACTAACGCTATTTGCCCACTATCCACACTCTTTTGGAACGGCATGTTTCCCATTGTCTCTCAAAGGGCGCGGTTTATTGCTGTTATGGTTGTTAATTAAAGTAAATTTGGTTATAAATGTCAATACCTTCAGTTTATTCATGCCAACGTACTAAGCACACACGGTTTCTCCCGGTAAAATACAGGAGTAATTGCCGATACGTCTTAGTATAAAACCGGTATCCCGCAGGGTTTTTGCCGCAAATAATATAAGGAAACCTTAGTCCACTGTAACTTAAATTACTAAAATGTATTTGTGTTTCCGATAGAATAAATGGAATCCTATGTAACAGTTATTCGTTAAAGCTCTTTTATATTTAAAAGGGGATCGTAGCGCTCGAATTCGCATTATGTTACACGATGAGGAATATAAACGTTTGGTCATTAGCCACGTGGTGCAAACAGCTGATGTCATTATTCCCTGCCCTTGTACTGCTCAGTGTCATTGTGACCTGTAAGAAATGTAGCATTGTTTAATATTAAAAGATATATTTGTTGGCATACATATCTTACCGACATAATTACTAAATGAATGTCTTCCAAAATTAAGTGGCGATCTACATTATCAAAGTAGTGTTTAAAGATGTTTTTTAAATAATTTCCGTTCTACAATACTCATATGTCGATGTCCGGTGTCGATGGATGATGAACTGCACTGAGTTTTAGTTCAGCGACAGACATACCATAAGCATGTAATCATTAACCGTAATAACATGTTCACATCATTATTCGTCTCCTCAGGATCATTGAAACAGACACGGGCAAAAATTTAGTATTATCAAGTAGTAATGATAATCACATAGGCTGTGTTCTGGCGTATGTATTTTATTACGTATACACTTGTTATGATGTCTGTAACGCACTTCGAGTGAAAAGGCTATTGACATGCCCTGTGTCCTGACATACCTCTTATCATTACTACACATTGAAGATAACCATTTCGGGAATAAGCATGGCTCATATTTGACTGTGATTTAAATACTTAACGAGGACTCTCTGACTCGAGATTTATTCACAAATATGACGGGGTATACATGCCATAGTTTTAGTGCTGAAATTGGTCATTGCACCACCGCACTTTGGTATCGACTATACTACGATGTTAAACAACAGTGTGCAAACGCTCTTGAGACAAATCCAAAGTTCGTTTCAGTAGCACAATATATATGTTTATACCTACGGACTTCTTCGCCCATCATCATGACCATTGTTATATAAGTTTAACTGATGGTTGCTATTCTTCCGCAATTTACTGCTTAATTATGTTTGCTTGTTAATCAATTTAAAACCAATTGCATTTTTGTTCAAGAATATGTGCCACAAATTGTGTACACTAAAAGCAATATTTATGAACCAGTTAAATAAAAAAATCGAATTAGTCACATAATCATCCGAATATAAATCTCAAATACGTTATATAAACAAATGAATACAAGACACACGGCCATATGCTTCTTGATGTTAACACGGTCTTCAACGCTCTCAAATGCAATTTGTAATGTAAGAAGCCCTCTGGGGACATAGGCAGCACATTCATTCATACGACCAGCAGCAATCACACAGGGAACACACGTGTAGTATAACTTATTCAAGTCTCATACCTTATCAGAGTGCTTGTATAATGTCTCGTTCTAATCCGATTAAAGACGGAGCTCGTCACAAATTGGACATATTTATAGTGAACAGACAGACACGAGGAAAAAGCGTCTACATTTGACAATTATAATAAAAAAATCAATTACTTTGGCAGAGATTGTATTTGACATTATATCCATATAATGAATTTCTAAAAGTCATACAAGTTTGCACCGGTCCAAAGGGTCAGCATTGTTGTGATTTATATATCTGAAACATATGTTTCTTTAAAAGCTTCTTATTTAAAACGTATTCTTGTATAAATCACGTTCGTTTGTATTGGATTGGATAATTGTTTCGAAAATGCGAGTTTTTTTTCTACACTACCCCACAGCCTAAAACACTTTCTATAGTTCAAAATAATTAGAACTTATATGTAAATATATCTGAACATGATTTATGATTAAAATTTACAGGATACACATATAAGACGTGGGATAGACACCGACAGTTTAGTTTTCTTTCCTTATTCTCTTCATAGTAATAATATGCGAATGCAAAGATTTCAATCACGCGTTATTATTTTCATTCAAAAATGCAGAACTTGTATACGTGTCATGCACTATTTGGCTGCTCTGGTTTTCGTTAATATTGATCTTGTCGCTAGATGGCCTTTTATGGGTCACATTTTTGACAAAACTACGTGTTGAAATATAATATATCATAACCATTGCCGATCATATCCTGTGCCCACAACTAACACATCAAATCTTGCAAAAGCTATTTGACAAGCTGCATGAATGAATTTGTCAAAAGAGATATTTGCGCATATTCATTGTAGCAGAAAATCGATATCATTCTTACATGGGGGTTTGCATGATCTAATAATAGATTTACCACAGAAAATGGCAAATTGTCATAGATTTAAAAACGAATCTATGCATAATAATCAATATATATAATAACAATGCCACTCCTGAGTTAAAATGTTAAAAATTCGTTCATGGATAATCATCATGCTAAATTGGTAAAACTAAAAAGCGTGTGTAACGCCTTTCATCAAGGATGCTGAACATACTTATATTGCTAATATTGCCAGTAAAATACTCTTAAATAATCAGTTGTAACGATAAAGCTTAGGCTTTGGTTTCGAGTCTATAAATTTATTTATTTCACTATTGTTATTATTTGAGCATATAAACAATGTTTAAGTTTTGTTTGTAAAAAAAATGTAAAATGACATTAAAAGTAACATTAACACTCAAAAATCAACGGAAATTTCGTTAAGCATTTCGTAAAATAAAAGTTTCCCAATAATCAATCAATTTTCCTTAAAGCAAAAGCCGAAATTTCAAAACGAGATGTTTTCTGGTAACATTGATGTTTAAAGATACAAAATGCTTGTTTTGATTTTGTGAGTGTCACAATTGTTGATTTTTGAGTATAATTGTGGCTTTAAGAGGAACAAGATGTGAGACAGTCCCCTTCCATATTCCAAAAAAGAAATCGCATGCTGAACATGCTAATCATTGCTTAAGTGTGTGTAAATCATTTCAATTAATCACCTCTCTTGAAAGGCAAACCACAAAACGAACTATCTACGATTATAACAGGATAGGTCAATCTACCTTTAAACATACGGATGTTTTCAAACATAGTTATAGTGATCCCAATTGTCACGTTTTGTGTGCTTAAAACTTGTTAGTGTTTTACTTGCATTTGTTCTCTTAATGAGACAATACGCCCCGCACTCGCGCATTCAGGTCTCGAATGCCTTCATTTGCTTAGAACCAGCAAACGTATTTGAATTCAATGTGTGAATGTTTAATGAATTCTGTCCTCATTTTCAAAAGCCTTTTTTGACCGATGGAGTCCTTGCACCCCGAAACATTTTGATTTCATGTGCGAGACCCGCGCTCTTTAACGACTCAATTCGAAATTTGACTATGTCATTTATAATATAATAAATTATGTTTCATTCGAAACACATTTGTGTAGAGTTGTCAGAGGTTCAACATTATAAATATGGAGTTATTCTTATACGAATATACAATGTCTAAGATTTGTTTATATATAATAATCACGCATCATTGTAACAGTAACATAAGACTTAGTAACCTAACATGAATATGAAATGTAGTCGCCATCAAACGTCTATAAACAGTTGTTTGTCCTTTCATTTTGACACACATATTAATATAAATATCAAACGATTGAAGTTCATTTAAATACAGTCGTATTACCGGTATCGATTTCCTGACATTGTGTAGACGTAATACAAAAATGTAAGGATGTTTATATGCATTGAAGAAATCTTAAATAGCTTGCGAACAATGATCCATGACGTAATGTTATATGCATAGTCGTAACAAGAACAAGCGACCATGACTTGTTAAATTAACGAAACAGGACAAGAACGCAACATCGTTATTTAACATTTGACTTTATATAAGGGTTAATCATGACCAGAAAATGATTCTTATCTGCGACCTCCCAATAAATATTCTTACTCTCCAAATGTTTGGTTGTTTGAATGAAATACATACTCGTATGCGTTTCGTTTTTACTGTATACTAGCCATAGATGCGGTTTCGGAAAATTGTGAAAACTTAAATTTACTTTTTGAAAGAGAGTCTTATTTATTTCAACGTTTTCCACTTACGTATTGCTAGGTTAAAGTTTCCAAGCCTCTATATACGAAAATACAGTTTTAGTAACCAAGTATGTGACACATATCATTTACAATACGTAACATACAAATCAAATCAAATCAATATTTATTTATTGTCGATATGATATACAAAACATTATAAAACATAAGCTATGAATAGATTTTGACCGACCTTAACATTGTTTACCATTTTTTATAAATAAACAACCAAAACGAAGACCCATTTACACTATTTTGCTCTTCATGGTATCTCTTCCGCACAGAATGATATACATAGTAATGTCAGAATCTAAGTCTTTGGAGACCTATGCAGCTCATCTATCACACCGATATAGCATGTACTGTATTAATTATTAAAAACCCGGTATCCAATTAGAATTCAAATATATTGTTGGATACTTAACTAAAATGGAAACGGAAATTGTTCCCAATTTTACATATTTATAGTGAAAACGACAACACATTTCATGTGAACATTGTTGCATCTGTCTCAAATAATATTAATTTGAGCAATTCCTGCGTTTTACATTATTGCAAGAGGAAACGAATAGCTGTCGGTTTTAAGAAACATTCACCTGTACATAAGATAAAGCTGCACATGTTAACTGTATTATTCAAAATATAATGTTGTGATTATTGTATTAACTATTCATTGTTTTAAGAAATATAAGTGTGCTTTTTACTAGACTTGTAAAAATTAAACACCGTTTCACTACTCAAGTACTGAAATCGAATATCTAACACTTATTTAATTTGTACTATCAAGGGATACGTTCACATTATATCTTAAAGATACACAAGGTATAGTTTATTTCGATATTTTAATAAGTCAGATTGCTATGCATTCCTTTCAATGCTGTGTGGTTTTTCATTGAAATTCAAAATGCAGATCACGCCTCAGTTCGATTTTCAATAAGCCCGCACGTGTTTGTATTACTATGAATCGGTCACCTATGGTCGTCTTCTGTATAGGTCGTGTTTTATGAAAAAAATAAGATGTTGAACTATACCACACCAGATATTTTTTCTTTCGTCTAAATTCCACATTGATCTGAAACACACTGTAATAATTGCTTGGACATTAGTTTTTTTGAGCTGCTAGAACGGATTCGTCGTAGTTGAAAGAAATAGTCATATCCTTGATGGGAAAACATGTGTTTGTTGTTTATCCCATAGGTATTCCCGAGGATGCTATATGCAGTTATCAAAATAGTCATGTTCAATAACCTGAGACATTAACCATATATTTACTGTGCAGGTCAGTGACAAACAAACACAAACATAACTTCTGGAATCGTGGAACCATTGCGATAATGTCTAAAAACAGGACCCAGTCATTGTTGATTGTGAGCAGCGCAATCTTTGTGCCTGGATCCATGTGCTGTGGAATACAATTGAAATCGGAATAACATTTCAATGAAACGTTCTTTGAAGAATTACTTGCTTTTATGATGCATTATCCAAAAAAGTGCCGTTGTCTCACGAGAGTAGAACCTGACCATTTGCGATTAATCTTGAATACATAGAAAACGTGTTATTCATGCGACACTTTATGTCTTCCAACACATTTGGGCGCGGGATGTTTATTTGTGTCAATCTAAAACGATTTATGCAACATTTTTCTAAACTACGGTCACTCTGGAATTTCTTGAAACGCTTTGTCTCAGACAGCAGTGGCTCATTACCAGCTTTGTGTGTTTTTAATTTCATGTATGTAGCCACCAATTACAGAAATGCCATTGATTTATTGCAACGCGGTTCTCTGCGGTATCACCCTAAAGTTGAAATGCTGGTACTGTTAGAAAGAAAAAATGTTAAACGTTGTTAGAAGAGCCAGTTGTATATGCTCACAAGAACCTTTCGTTTGTTTGACATACAAAAAGGCACCTATGTTACTCATTACCTTGTGTAATCTAATTTGGTCTTACTATCCAAATCTTTCAGTAGATTATGTCATTTATTGTGAACGTTTTAGGTGTGTAGCCAGTTATATATTGAAACATAGAACATGATAGGTCATGATTACTTTAAACTACGTACAATTATGAATTCATAAATAATTGCCATTTTTCAAGCTTCACTTTTTATGCACTAATTATGCCCATCTCCTNTGATTAAAATTTACAGGATACACATATAAGACGTGGGATAGACACCGACAGTTTAGTTTTCTTTCCTTATTCTCTTCATAGTAATAATATGCGAATGCAAAGATTTCAATCACGCGTTATTATTTTCATTCAAAAATGCAGAACTTGTATACGTGTCATGCACTATTTGGCTGCTCTGGTTTTCGTTAATATTGATCTTGTCGCTAGATGGCCTTTTATGGGTCACATTTTTGACAAAACTACGTGTTGAAATATAATATATCATAACCATTGCCGATCATATCCTGTGCCCACAACTAACACATCAAATCTTGCAAAAGCTATTTGACAAGCTGCATGAATGAATTTGTCAAAAGAGATATTTGCGCATATTCATTGTAGCAGAAAATCGATATCATTCTTACATGGGGGTTTGCATGATCTAATAATAGATTTACCACAGAAAATGGCAAATTGTCATAGATTTAAAAACGAATCTATGCATAATAATCAATATATATAATAACAATGCCACTCCTGAGTTAAAATGTTAAAAATTCGTTCATGGATAATCATCATGCTAAATTGGTAAAACTAAAAAGCGTGTGTAACGCCTTTCATCAAGGATGCTGAACATACTTATATTGCTAATATTGCCAGTAAAATACTCTTAAATAATCAGTTGTAACGATAAAGCTTAGGCTTTGGTTTCGAGTCTATAAATTTATTTATTTCACTATTGTTATTATTTGAGCATATAAACAATGTTTAAGTTTTGTTTGTAAAAAAAATGTAAAATGACATTAAAAGTAACATTAACACTCAAAAATCAACGGAAATTTCGTTAAGCATTTCGTAAAATAAAAGTTTCCCAATAATCAATCAATTTTCCTTAAAGCAAAAGCCGAAATTTCAAAACGAGATGTTTTCTGGTAACATTGATGTTTAAAGATACAAAATGCTTGTTTTGATTTTGTGAGTGTCACAATTGTTGATTTTTGAGTATAATTGTGGCTTTAAGAGGAACAAGATGTGAGACAGTCCCCTTCCATATTCCAAAAAAGAAATCGCATGCTGAACATGCTAATCATTGCTTAAGTGTGTGTAAATCATTTCAATTAATCACCTCTCTTGAAAGGCAAACCACAAAACGAACTATCTACGATTATAACAGGATAGGTCAATCTACCTTTAAACATACGGATGTTTTCAAACATAGTTATAGTGATCCCAATTGTCACGTTTTGTGTGCTTAAAACTTGTTAGTGTTTTACTTGCATTTGTTCTCTTAATGAGACAATACGCCCCGCACTCGCGCATTCAGGTCTCGAATGCCTTCATTTGCTTAGAACCAGCAAACGTATTTGAATTCAATGTGTGAATGTTTAATGAATTCTGTCCTCATTTTCAAAAGCCTTTTTTGACCGATGGAGTCCTTGCACCCCGAAACATTTTGATTTCATGTGCGAGACCCGCGCTCTTTAACGACTCAATTCGAAATTTGACTATGTCATTTATAATATAATAAATTATGTTTCATTCGAAACACATTTGTGTAGAGTTGTCAGAGGTTCAACATTATAAATATGGAGTTATTCTTATACGAATATACAATGTCTAAGATTTGTTTATATATAATAATCACGCATCATTATAACAGTAACATAAGTCTTAGTAACCTAACATGAATATGAAATGTAGTCGCCATCAAACGTGCGACATTTACTTGTAGTAACTGTATCGAAAAGAGAACAAGTAGGTAATATGGTAATTAAACATATGGCTTTATATAAGGGTCCTCATTTCCAGAAAATATTTATAATCTGCGACATTCGAAATATTTATTCTCACTTGCAAAATGTTTGTTTGTTTACGATTGAAATACATTCTTGTATGCGTTTCGTTCTCACTGTATACTAGTTATCCACCCATGCGAAATTCGTCGGACCTCGGACAGATCCGTTAAAATTTGGTCCGATAATATTATCGAAACTTTCGGACCTCCTGTCCGACTAAAATAAATAAATAATATGTCATTTTATTTAAATGATCACTAAACTAAGAATATGTAACAACAACGGACTGGTTTGTGTTTATTTTACTTCGATAGATTATTTAACATTAAAACGAAACGATTTTACAAACCAGGATGACACAATTACAGCTCCCGCTAAGAACATTCGTAGCGAGTAAAGTCGAGATATATATTCATACGAAATAAACGCTAATCAGATTTCTTACTGAAATGGCTGGAAAGTGAGCGGCATTTACAAATAAAAAAAAAGGAATAAATGGTATAAAAAGGCACAAAATACCTGTTTTGGCATGGACGTCGCCATCTTGATCGTCACGTGAATACCCCCTCTGAGAGAACAAGTTTTTATATTGCTGTTAAAAATTACTTGTAATCATAAATGTATACAAGAATCACTAGGCCTTCTTCACTTTTAATTGAAATGTTTACCATATGTTTTCATAGATCTGTTACCATATGTTTTCATAGATCTGGTTTAAATTAAGTTGTTATTTTATTGTATTTAGAATTGTTGAACATTGCGAACGTCATAGTACACATTTTTATTTTTAACTCAATGAATGCTTTTTTTTCAATTGTGTGATAAAAAAAGAACGAGGTCCAGTAAAATCTGATAAGATCCAATAATTTTTCAACGTTATCGAAACTCATGTCCGTTACGATTGTTTTGTCTTTCGCATGGGTTGCTAGTTATTGACGCGTTTTCGAACACAACAACGATTTTCTTTCAAATTAACGTATCCTTATGCGTTGTAAACACTTCAATTTCATTTTTGTGTGAGTATTATAATTTGAACTAACGTATTCCTATGGTAAAATTACCTAGCCCCTATATACGAACATACCATTTTTAAATAAACGACCACAAAGAAGACCCACGTACACTAGTTTGCTCTACATGGTATCTAACACGTACCGATTGATGTACAACGTAATTCCAGAAACCAAGTCTATGGAGACCTATGCAGCTCATTTATCACTCCGAGGTATCACGTACTGTATGAATTATTCAAACTCGGAATCCAAGCAGAATGCAAATATAGTGTTCGATACTTTAAAACAAAATAATGGCGGACTTGTTCCAAATTTGATGTATGTATAGTAAAAACCATACTTGTATTGCCAGTAACTAAGTATGGTGAACAACTGATGCATACCATTGAGTGTTTCGTGTATTTAATTCTAATGATACTGAATGACACTGAATGATGGTTTTTAATTAAGTTTTCTTATTAAGTTACATACATGCTATCAAATGTCCTGATTTATTAATACTGGACAATATAGTGTTGTTACTTATTCATAATCACACTGGAGGTTATTATCTTATTGTTTCTCCAGTTTTCACAATATCATGATGATATGTGTAAATAGTTTAGAATGTTCTTTAAACTTTCAAGATCATTTCACTATTAAACGACGTTTAAAAAAGCTTTGATATCTGTATTGATTGTCGTTGTCGTTGTGGTCTGTTTCAGTTTAAATTCGCCAGTGGTGAAAGCCTGTGATCAGTGGGGTTTGTTCCAGTATTTTTGTGTTTAGAAACCGTACTTGGTGAATTGTTAGAAACGTCGGCATGGACACTATTTAAATATGATCCAATGGTAATATCACCATATCCCTTACTACAGTGTGCCTCATTATCCTAATGTATGTGTGTGCTTATTATTATTTTAATAAGTACATTTTAAAAGCGTACAATCGCCTATTTACATTATTATAAAAGGGTAGTCACTGGTCAATAATAACGAACGTTTGAAGTTACTCTGTTCAGCATAAATGGTGCTTGCTAAGTTATTTTGTATACTCATTATTTCCTAGTCCTTTATATATTTGTATTATCAATTGTGTATTATTCATACACGCGGATGCCCAATATTACATATAAATACAGCTGCGATGTGTTCCGTTTTTGTACTATGATTACCCACTAAACGATTAATTTATGTTATCTGGACGCGCCGTTTGTAATTTCACATTACTGCAAAAACTGTCACATCAAAAGTCAATATGATGGTTTTCAATTAAATTTCTATATGAATTATTTTACTGTTTACATGCAGGAGCTCCCACGTGTGTTTTATATCAATATATGTATGTGAAATCATAATTTATGGCAAACATGATTGTGCGAATTCGTTTTATTAACATTCGAATACATAGGTGCGTATTTTAAAAGTGGCGTTTGATAGCACATGCAAAGTTTAAAAGCCTTCCGGTGTTTTCTCTCGCAGAGAAAAATAGGCGCTATAAACTTGGGAGCCAAATAAAGATGAAGTGTTTATATACAGTTATGCTCTTTTTATAAATTTTGAATTCATGAGTATGCTAACATTCAGTAATTCCAGCATTCCGATGCATGAATAAATCATGTCATTATTATATATTGTGCAACAGACTCTACTAACATGTGCTGTAACCAGTTTATTACCAAACTACAGTTCTTATTGATCGTGTCACATATTTGTTGTGAACATCGAATATTGTTGTTTTTTGTGTATGGAAGGAGACGATGCGAACCTATAAATACGATGCTGTTATTGATCAAATAAGCTTGACATTGCATCAATCTCTCTCTGGAATCGTATGATAGAACATGTTTTCTTTGTAGTTTGATAACGCATACAATCGTTAAATAAAGTAATATAGTAAGTAATGTTCGCACAAACCCCGAATCCCAGACATGCAATGGAATAATATAAATAGTGTCGATATTTGCGAACACCAAGTACTAGCAGCGTGTTCAAAAATGGCTTCAACCACATCGTTATTTGATTTTAATCTATGTGTACACTTATACTCGTTCAGTAGTTGCAGAAAATGAATTGATGAACATGAAAAGCATCAACTGTTTATTTGTATTTAAAGAAAATGTGAGTTGTTAGTGGTGTTGGATTCCGAACATTTCGTCTACGACATTCACCATAAGATAATTGAATACTTACTTCACTAACCCAAAACGTCGATAAAACAGGCCGACAGCGCCAATCATTGCATTGCATCTTAAACCGTTTTTTACACAAGACGTGGCTTATATGTTTACAAATACACTTCTACCATGCGTTCGTTTTCGGTACTAACAAGAAGATTTTTATGAATATTCAACACTACTAAATCTTTTTTTTCCCTGTTTTAATGATTTTATTCATGTCATTTTATATGTATATACAAATCGATTAACACAGACCTATGCATGTATATACTTATTTTACAATATGACTTAACACAAAAAGTGAAATTTTACAAAACAGTTATCATTTTGAATCCAATACGCCAATTACAAACACATACTTAATCCAGTAACACAATTTGCAAGTTTCATATATAATTATGTTTGCTAAGTAAACAGCATTTAGTTATGCCGAAAACATATTTTATAACCTATATGCTCTTATGACACTAAAACATAAACAGTAGAACATACCCCGCAGACATTTGCACTTCATTGTATAATGGACATTATGAACACAAATTGTAACTTTTCACAACGAGTGCATTTTTGCATCACAATCAATTATAATTTTGAATCCAATATGCAAAGTACAAAGACATACTAAATCAAGTAAATACAATTTGCAAGTTTCATATATAATGATGGTTGCTAGGTAATCAGCAGTTTTTTGTTAATGTAATTATCAATTTAATATATAATGAGAGTTGCTGGGTTAACAACATTTACCTTTGTGTTGTACACACCTTAATCGTGACAACAATTATCATATATGGTATTTAAACTTATGTGTTATATTAGTTTCTGGAGTTTCACTTCTTTATATTGTGTGCATTTTATTCATTTCTTTACTTTTAATGTGGATTGTACCTGTTATAATACGTTCGTCTTCGTTTAGACGCACAAAAACGGCAAGTATTATTAAATGTGTAAGGTATGATTACAATTGACCAGGTATATGTTGAATTCCACTTTTAGAGTAAATGATACATAGGTACTTTACAATTTTAAAATGTCATACCGATCGTCTTTTGACACGAAACATTTGAGTTCAAAGCAAAGTTGAACAGTTTAACTGCGGTATTTTACTAATACTGCAACTAGTTCAGTTATAGCGGATTGTCTGTAATGTATTATTTATCTTAATGCCAGACTGTGTTTAGTTTGAACCATTTTATAAAGACAATTCAACTGCAACGTAAAGATTGAAAGCAAAGTCAATCGCTCTAGTTCGTTTCTTGGACTGAGCCAGTGCTTGGTTTCTATGGAAGGAACAAAAAAAAATTCTTCGATTGGAACCCTGGGACAAACAGTCGCATTGCATCACATAATTTAAAATACTGCATTGTACTTTATATTCATTGCTATGAATTCACATATGCTAGTAGGACGCACATGAAGCTTTTGAACAACTGCCATATCGTCTCCAGAATAAAACACATAACACTTTTGGTACTGATAAGTGGAAATATCAAAATTCACACACATAATTATGCTATACAAATATAACATATTTTATCAACTATATGCTCTTATGACACTAAAACATAAACAGTAGAACATACCCTGCAGACATTTGCACTTGTAAGGCACTAACGAAAAGTGTTCTAGTTTGAAAGAATTCCACTACCAGAGAGAATATAGACACTTGGAGGAGCTAAGACAAACATAATTATTCACGCTATGGTTGGGGTGACGGTGAAAAGGTGCTAACGAGATGAAGATTGGTTTAACATAATTTATATTTTATTAAATTTTAGCTTCTTGGCATACATACAAAATTTGAATAATGGAATTTGTGTCATAACAAACATAGACTTTTCAAAATCAAAGCGTTTAGCTTACGATGCTAAAGCAGAGGGGGAGATATTAACCTCGGACATTTTAATTTTAATTTAAAAAATACTTTAAATTGTGTTTTCTTCTAACTGGTTGTCACATTGTTTGGAGAACTAGCAACTGAAAAGGGTTTTACCCACATGTCTTTTAACATATAACTTTGTTCGCAACGTCTGCTCTGCAAAATAATCATTAGATGTTTAAAATACTGATTGTTCAAATGTGTTTATTTGTTAAATTATTCATTGTCGTAATTAAAATCTAAAATTAATGAATGCCACTCTTATATACGTTTGCTAAATGAAATGTTATAATAATTAATATATTTACTAGACTTTTAAATGTTTTGCATTTTATTTCACTTGGTCCCTTTTATGTCAATGATAAGTTAACCATAACATGGTTCTTCCTTAACATTAATGTGTAATCTGTTCTTGAGCAATATGAAAAAACTGTCTTTTTTTTTGGATTCACAATACTTAATGTCGATATCAGTTGACCACGTTTGCTTACTAAAAGTTTTTTTTTTTTAAACTTGGATATACATAAAGTAAATATTTGATGAGGGCAATCTCTCTTAGGCGTGCGATCGGTCTATTTCAAATTAACGGTGCTATTTTATGTCGGACATAGGTGTGGTATTTATGATTGTTTCTTTAACTAATTTGTTATGTTTGAGTGAAATAAGTATTGATTTTGTTTCTTCAAAATTTACAAGACAAACTAATTTTCTTCACGACGTAAATACGCAAACAGTTTTTTTTAATTATCAAATTGATCTCATGTTAACACTATTACCATGTTAACACACGGCAATCAATCGATGTTTCGGTGTGTGCCAATCATAATTGTGTCACTGTTTGTTTTCGTGATTCCTAGTTACTTAATGTATATCCTTCACTAGATATTGTCGAACGCTCTGTCTTTCACCGTTCCTATCGTTCACATAATGTTTATATTTTCAAGTTGTAGTCACGTATCGTTTTCGATAAATATATATACAATATATGTTATGCATTTAATTAATTTTTAGTAGACATTCACACATAATTGCTTTTAAACAAATATCGCCATTTACTTTGCGTACTTGCCATACCAAATATATGATACCTTAATGTCATGTTATTTTTTTATTTCATGGACTGGTTACATGAGTCTTACATTGATTGGGACGTCTCTGCCATTGCTGATTGAACATGTATTTATATGGCAACCCGTTGTGTTCTATATCGACTGTATACTAGCAGCCGGATTATATAACATCGTCGTTTCACTTTGTCCTTGTTCCTTGCTGACGTAAACCTTATGCAATGCAGTATTTACGTATTTATTAGCATTATTAGCAGTATAACTACTTCTAGCAATAGTGTTTGTTTTTGATTTTATAAATAGTTGGTCGAGCCTTATAGAATTTAGAGTCGGTTTAAACCTTATACAAATTTAATATTATACTGCTGTGTACTAGCATCACACATTTTAGAGAACCAATAAAGTATGGCTAATACGTACGGTATATGTATTTTCACGTGAATATAAATACTTCCCATGCAATTGCATTTATAATGACTATGTATGTCTAGTATTCACGCTTCCTTTCCACACTTCCCTTAATTGCATGTGCTGCCACCTAATATTTAGTGCACTTATGTGTTATGCGGTCTTGACACTTGAAGAACATACCTAAAAATATAGATTTGTACAATTATTCTGTAGTGCTCTTGAAAACATGTTAACAATCTATCAGCAGACGAAGTTTTTTCGCTATAAAGTAATGTAGAACCTATAAAACTTATTGCAGTGTTTGTGTTAATTTTTCAGCTAACTTAGGACATAATAAAACATGAAAGAGTCTTGACTACTCTATTCATTATGACATATTTAATGAGAACATTAAATACAATGTGTTCCCTTTTATGACTTATACGGCTGATCCTTTGTATTTCATAAATACGCTTGATCAACTCAAGCTTTTATGCGCAGCATCACCACAACGACAAAAACACAATGATACAATATTAATAAAGCAATTCAAGTTATGACATAACGCGATCAACACGGTTCTGTAATGTGTTCATCAGCTGCATGCCGTCGACCACATTTCAGCCGCAACGCTGAATTAATCATAAAGCAATTAACCCATGTATGCCTATTGAACTCTCCCATCCTTCTAAANATAAGGGGGGGATACTTCCCCCCCTTATATACTCTTATATTATAGTGTACACCTAGGGAGGGTAGTGTTATAGGAGGGAGTGTGTGGAGTAGCTCCACATACTCCCACCTCCCTCCGTATACCCTCCCTAGGTGTACACTATAATATATATATGTATACCTATAGAGGGGGGGATCATAAGGGGGGGATACTTCCCCCCCTTATATACTCTTATATTATAGTGTACACCTAGGGAGGGTAGTGTTATAGGAGGGAGTGTGTGGAGTAGCTCCACATACTCCCACCTCCCTCCGTATACCCTCCCTAGGTGTACACTATAATATATATATGTATACCTATAGAGGGGGGGATCATAAGGGGGGGATACTTCCCCCCCTTATACCTAATATATTAGAGGTATTCCATAGAGGGGGGATCATAAGGGGGGGATACTTCCCCCCCTTATACCTAATATATTAGAGGTATTCCATAGAGGGGGGATCATAAGGGGGGGATACTTCCCCCCCTTATACCTAATATATTAGAGGTATTCCATAGAGGGGGGATCATAAGGGGGGGATACTTCCCCCCCTTATACCTAATATATTAGAGGTATTCCATAGAGGGGGGATCATAAGGGGGGGATACTTCCCCCCCTTATACCTAATATATTAGAGGTATTCCATAGAGGGGGGATCATAAGGGGGGGATACTTCCCCCCCTTATACCTAATATATATACGTATGTATACGAACTGATAGGTTAGTGGTATCCCCCTCTTTGTACGTTTTGGTATTATAACGCGATTTGGGGTTAGTTTTAAAGTAGGATTATAAGTTGTTTCTTAGGGGCTTTCTAATGAATACATCATTTTTCTTTTGGGAAAAAAAAGATTGGATAGTGAAAAAAATTAAGACTAAGATTTTTGAAATTCATGTAACCTTAATAAGTGTATTTTCAAAATAATTCATTTAAAGTATATATATTAAATAAAGATACAAATATTTTAATTAAAAAATAAGGGTGTTTTAATGTTGTCTTTTCAAACTCGGTTTAGGCCTACTATGTTAGTATTTTTCTTCTGAGTGGTTGGCGGAGTAGGTGGGGTGGTCCTAGGAAAAAGGGTTATGAGTGTGTGGTATATAATAGAGTGTATATTTATTGGCGCCTTAGCAGTAATTTCTGGAAGATCTAGAGAGGAGGGTGAAAGAGCTATAAAGTATTATATCTTTCAATGTGTTGGCTCACTTCTTATATTTTTAAGGCTTATAATAATATTCTCAGGCGATATTTTTAGTTTATACGAAACTTATAGGTTTTTCTGTTGAGGGGTTATAGTGAAGTTAGGCTTATTCCCATTTCATTTCTGAGTTACTTCAGTTTTAGGTTTATGCTCTTGGGTGAGATTCTTTATTATCAGTTGAGTACAAAAAATTCCCCCTATTTGTTTATTATTAATGTTTGGGGTTCCTTTAAATTTTACAGGGATTTTCGAAGTTAGAGTATGAATAACAGCGATTATCGGTGTTCTAGGGGGAATAGGGGTCCTGCAGTATCGTGTGCTTTTAGGTTTTTCTTCTTTAGTGCAGACTGGTTGATTTGTAATATTAAGATTCTGTAGAAGAGTGGTAACTATTTTCTATTTATTAATTTATGGCTCCGCTTTAAGGATTACCCTATTAAAAATAAGTTCTTACAATGTATTCAGTTATTTAGATCATACCAGTTTTCGGGATAGTTCTGGTTCTAGGTGGGTAAGGGAAGTAAAAAAAGTGAGACTTTTTTTAGACCTTGCATCTCTAGCTGGAATTCCACCTTTTCTAGGTAGGGTTGGTAAATTCGTCGGGGTTTTTTTCCTTTGAAATTATTATTATATTTCTAGAGTAGTTCTTGTAATTACATCTCTTTTTACCTTTTACTTTTATTTAAGGATAATTATAAATTTTATATTAAGTCTAGGCTTAGGGAGAATAATAAATTTTTCCATTTGAGAAGAAAAAAAATTTAAAAGGTTGCGGGGTATAAGTAAAATTATAGACAAAAGAGTGTTTTTCTACGTGCTATCCTTTTTTATAAGGACTTTGAGAGGTTTTTTTTTGCTAAGATTATTTGGGTTTTTATCTTAAACATTAACAGGTCTCAAAAATAAATTGGAGTTTAGATTAAGGGAGATTATGTGACTGTTAATCACAAGGTACAAATTTATTGTAGCTTCAGAAAATTAAGTGTTATGCCAGACAAATGGGTTACTTTGATGTAGTAATTATAAAGAGACTCTTTTAACACTTAACTAGATAAAATGTATGGCCTTGGCTTATATTTAGGTTTACTAATGTTTATGCATGTTAAATTATATGTGGTGGAAGAATTATGAGAATGTTTTCCTGTTTAGCAGGTATGGTTAATGTGGATTCAATATCCTTCAACTGACTTATCATATTAATGTTAATAGATAGCTTATTCTGTTTAATAAAAGTTTCCTACTTCAGCGGAAAAGATTGAGCTATTATTGAAAGATACACTTGGCAATTAGTATATTAAGCGTTTATATCAAGAGTACATATAAACACGGTGCAGTAGATAGTACGGGTTAATATAAACAATTATAGAGCAAGGGGGGTAATAGGGTGCCAGCCCCCGCGGTTAAACCCTACACCTTTATCTAAATTTTTTAGTGAAAAAGAGAAAGAGAAACTTAAGAAAAAAAGTTCCCTTTATTTTGGTGAAATAAATAAATTGTTGACCTTGTTTTTGGTTCTTAGAAACTTTTTTCTTGAAAGCCTGAAGAAGAGACAGGGATTAGAGACCCCTTTATTTATGGTGTCTTTTATTTGCGGGGACTATGAACAAAACGTTTAAAAACCAAGAGGCTTGGCGGTTCATTAAATCCGTTTTTAAGGGAACTTGGCGGTTAAACCGATGTTCCTCGAGGACTTTACCTTTTTCTTTCTTAACATACCGCCGTTGACAATTTACCCCGAAAGGTGTGTTGTAAGTAAAAAATATAAATTAAACTTTAGAAATATATTTAAATTCAGGTAAACGTGTTGGTTATAAAAAGGGCTTAGCTGAGTTACATTTGTAAAACATATCGGAGAAAAACATGAAACTGTTTTATGAAGAAGTACTTTTTAGTAATTATTTCTAGTAAGGAATAATGAATAGTGTTTTAATGTGCGTACAAATCGCCCGGTAGTCTCCGCATAGGAGCTTTTAAGTATAAAGCGGGATAAGCCGTAACATAGTAATGCTACTATAAAGTGGTGTTGTGTATATATCTTGGGTACTGCATCCACCGCAATAAGCTGAGGAGCTTGAAGAAAATTAGGCTGAGAGCTTTTAAAAAAAGACGTTTCGGAGTTAGTTGGTAAATTTGAGCCACCACGGCCACCACGACGAGATCAATGGTGGGGCGCATTGGTGCACTGATTTACAGCTTGAGTGGAGTGGGGACGGCGTTGACTTATAAGAGCTAATCATAAAGATATTGGGTCTCTTTATTTTATTCTTTCCCTGTGGGCCGGGCTTGTTGGAACAGGTTTTAGTGTTTTGATTCGTTTGGAGCTTAGTGCTCCTGGAAGAGTATTAGGAGATTATCAATTATATAATTTAATTGTTACTACTCACGGGCTTATCATAATTTTTTTTCTTGTAATACCTATAATGATAGGTGGATTTGGAAACTGGTTGGTCCCGATAATACTAAGTCTTCCTGATATAGGTTTCCCTCGTTTAAATAATGTAAGATTTTGGGTTCTACCTATCTCTATAGCCTTATTATTCTGTTCGGCGTTTAGTGAGGGCGGATTTGGTGGGGGTTGAACATTATATCCACCGTTATCCAGGATTATGGGGCATTCAGGGCCAGCCATAGATTTTCTAATTTTATCTCTTCATATCGGTGGAGCTTCTTCTATTATAGCTTCTATTAATTTTTATAGAACATGAGGAAATATACGTGCCGGGTGTCATCAGTTTTATCGGGTGCCTTTGTTTTGTACTTCTATTGGTGTTACAAGTTTTCTTTTAATTTTAGCAATACCTGTTTTAGCCGGTGCCTTAACAATGCTCTTAACTGATCGTAATTTTAACACGAGGTTTTTTGATCCTACAGGGTTAGGCGATCCTTTACTATTCGTTCATCTCTTTTGATTTTTTGGACACCCTGAAGTCTACATTTTAATTCTTCCTGCTTTCGGAATTATTTCTCATGTGGTAAAAGTTGGGGCTGGAAAGGAGCGAGTGTTCGGAAAACTTCCTATATTTTTCGCTATAATATCTATTGGGCTACTCGGTTTTGTTGTGTGAGGGCACCATATATTTACAATAGGGATAAATGTAGATTCACGTATATTTTTTAGAAGGCTAACTATAATTATTGCCATCCCAACTGGGGTGAAAGTCTTTAGGTGGTTAGGTACACTAAGTGGCGGGGTTCTCCGAGATTGGGCAATAGTATATTGAGCAATTGGTTTTTTAGTTTTTTTCACTATTGGTGGTTTAACAGGTATTGTTCTATCAAGTGCATCTTTAGATATTGCTATACATGATACCTATTACGTGACAGCACATTTCCACTACGTATTGAGAATAGGGGCTGTGTTTGGGATGTTCGCCGGATTTCATTATTGGTTTCCAATAGTAACTGGAGTGGGTCTTAACAAAAACTGAAGGAAGAGACAGTTTGTTTCTATATTTTTAGGTGTAAATTTAACTTTCTTTCCTCAACATTTTTTAGGGTTAAGTGGTATACCTCGACGGTATGCTGTTTATAGTGATAGCTATCACTTTTTTAATTATATTTCAAGTATTGGCTCTTCTGTGTCTTTAGCTAGGCTTTGTTTTTTCCTTTGAATTTTATACGAAGGGTTAACATATAAACGAGTTCTAGTGTTTCCTTTGGTGAACTCTACTGAAGTAGAATGAGCCCATCGGGGCTTCCCTGTGCGTTACCATAGTCGGAGACAGCGGTGTCTCTCATATATACCTAAAAGAATTTAAAAATCCGTGGGAGGGCTTAGGTCTTGAATGAATATATTAGCTAATGGATTTTTAATTCTTAGGTTTATTTTGATGATCTGTTCTTGAGTTTGGTGGTCTTTTATAAGGATATACTCTTTTTAGCTAACATGTTAAGAATAATCTATAGAACGGTTTTTATAAGTTTTTTGGGGTTCTTCCAAATAAGTGGAGGAATTTTAGTATTTTCCTTAAGCTTAATCGTAGTTATATTCTTTTGTTTTTTTATAAGAAGAAGCCCTGTGATATTTTGTGATTATTTTTTTTTAGTGGATAATCTTTCTATTTTAATAATCGTTATATCTTTTTTTGTGATTTTAAGAAGTCTGGTGTCTAGGTGCAAAGACCTATATTTATCCGAAAAGGTCACTCAAAAAAATAAAATTAAGAGTACGTCTTTTGGGTTTGAAGGGGCTGTATTAATAGTGTTTATGTGCTGTATTGCAGTATTTTCCTCAAAAAATATTTTTTGTTTCTACGTATTTTTTGAGCTTAGTCTTCTTCCAACTTTGTGGTTAATCTTAAGGTGGGGAAATAACCCTGAACGCTTGCAAGCAGGAGTTGCTATAATACTTTATACGGTTTGTGGGTCTATTCCTCTTTTAATAATTCTAATTTCAAGTTATCTTTGGTTTGGAACACCAGAGTTTTTAAGAATAAAACTGAGGTCACAAGATGGTTTAAAACATTATAGAAGATATGCTGGACTTGTTTGGGTTATTATAGTTATAGGGTTCTTCATTAAACTGCCCGTATTTTTTTTCCACTCTTGATTACCACAAGCTCATGTGGAGGCCCCTTTAGCCGGGTCAATAATTCTTGCTGGTGTATTATTAAAGTTAGGAGCTTTTGGGGCAATGCGGTTTTTCTGGGTTTTGGGAAGTTGAAATCTTACATTTATCTATTACTTCTTTATAATTCTAGCTTTATATGGTGGAGTTTTAACTAGAATTTTTTGTGTTTGTCAAAGAGATATTAAATCTCTTATTGCTTACTCTTCTATTGGGCATATAGGGGTGTGCTTGGTTGGTGTAATAAGAATATCTAATGTTGGGTGGGCTGGAGCAGCATGTTTGCTTTTTGCGCACGGTTTATGTTCACCTTTATTATTTAGCATGGCAGGTAGAATATACCAATGAACCTACAGTCAAAGTATCTCATTAAACAAGGGGGTCCTTTTAACATTTCCAAGATTTGCATTGTTTTGAATAGCAAGGTGCATTTTAAATATAAGGTTTCCTCCTTCTTTAAATTTCCTAGGAGAAGTATTACTTGTGTGTAGGGGTGTTCATGTATTTTCTTGGTTCGGCTTATTATTGGGGTTTTTGTGCTTCTTTGCAGCGGTATATTGCCTATATCTTTATGTTTCTGTGTGTCATGGAACGGTTAGAAATATCATTCAACCTTTAAGCTTTTTAAGAGAGCGTTATATTTATAGTGGCTTTTTTTTAATCTGCCCTTTAGCCTTCGGGTTTATAAGTTCTGACTTCTTTATGGTATAATTTATCAAGAGAGCCCTAGCCTATTTCTATTCTGGGTGGCAGAATTACATGCGATAGCCTTAAAATCTATAGATAAGAATTTATTTCTTCCTAGAAAATTAATAAATAATAATTTTAGGTAAATCTTATACGTTTAAAAATTTAAACCTTTGGGCCTTACTGGGAATAAATTAGCTTGAAACTAATTTTGGGGTGTTCGAATCATTTGAAGGCCTATTTTGTTGGGTGCAAGCAATTTTTTGGTCGCCTTGATTTCCATAATTGGGGTGGCTTTTTTTATCGTCGTAGAGCGAAAAGGTCTTGGTATGTTTCAGCTCCGGCAAGGGCCCAACAAAGTTGGTTTTAAGGGGCTTCTACAACCTATTGCGGACGGGGTAAAGTTGTTTTCAAAGGAAATAAGCGTACCTTTTTCTGGGTCTCAAAGCATATATCTGCTAGGACCAGTAGTCTGTTTTTTTTTATCATATGTTGTGTGGGTCATTACGCCTACCCAATACTGATTGTTTCGCTTCCCATTAAGAATTTTATTTTTACTGTGTATTTCAAGCACCCATGTGTTTGGTACGTTTTTAGTCGGTTGAACTGTAGACTCTCGTTATGCAATATTAGGCGCTATGCGAGGAGTAGCACAAACTATCTCTTATGAAGTGGTTTTTAGGGGGGTGATTCTATGTCCATTATTATTTATTAGAACTTTTGATCTATTAGAAATTCGTACTCTTAAACTACTTACTGTTATTTTTTGTTTAGAGGTTTTACTAGCTTGATTAGTTGTTTTATTAGCAGAACTAAATCGGGCTCCTTTCGATTTTGTAGAAGGGGAGTCAGAGCTGGTAGCGGGTTATATAGTTGAATATGGAGGTGTTGGATTTGCTTTGATTGCTTTAGCAGAATATGGGAACATCTTTTTTATAAGAATAATTACAGGGGTAATATTTTTAAGAAGCCTTTTGGGGGGAGTAGGGCTGTTATTTCTTTCTTTTTGAACCGTTCTTATCTCCTACACCATTGTTGGTGTTCGTGGAAGAATGCCACGATTTCGTTACGATCTACTTATATATTTCTGTTGACAAAAACTTCTACCATTAATTCTAAGGTCTTTAATATTCTATGTATGTATTTTATTTTAAATGTGTGGGAAAGAGCGTCTGTTGAAGTGATGAGTTGTAGCCTTATTTATGGGATATTTCCCCTCTTTCAAAATAACTCGATTGGAGGTTTTAAGAGTTGTTTTTTACAGAATATTTTTTAGATGCTTTTGCAGCTTAATGGGTGTCTTAGGGGTCTATATTAGTAAAAAAAGTCGATTAATCCTTAGTAAGAAGACTTCTTTTGAATGTGGGTTTGATCAGATAAGGACTCCCCGTGTCTCTTTCTCTATGCACTTTTATCATTTTGGTTTATTATTTTTAATTTTTGATGTAGAGCTTCTACTATTAACTCCTTTTATTTTAAGGGCATTATATTCTTTAGGGTTTAAGGTGAGTGTGGAAGTTTTAATGTGAATAGCTTTTTTTTTGGTATTAGTTTTAGGATTGGTTCATGAATATCGTGAGGGGACATTAGAGTGGAAAGCATAAAACGGTTAAGTAGTTTATATCAAGATCAGAGTCTTGTAAATTCTGGGAACCATTTTTATGGTCTTAACCTGTGGTTGAGTGAGGGCAGTTGGGGTTTAATGATAGAATTAGTCACTCAATATGTAATATAACTGAGTACCATGACCTCAGTATAGGGGTCGTGGTGACAATTACATTTCTTGTAAGGGTATTTTTGTTTGGCGTTTGTTCACCTAGTTTAATATTTGGTGGAAAGCATTATCGTTATGGTTGTGAGTGTGCGTGGTTAGAAATCGGGTGAACTATTTTTCCTTCTTTTATTTTATTGTTTTTAGCTTATTTTTCTGCTTGAAATCTCTACATAAATAATTCTCTAAAGTTTCTTCGTTATCGAGCCCAAGTTATAGGACACCAGTGGTTTTGGGAGTATTCTTATTTTGTTTCTCCTTTAGTAGTAGAACGGGCTCTTTTTGAAATAGATAGTTTTTTATTAATGCTAGTACTTAAATTCAGAAGAAGGAGGGGCAGTGAGGTACTTCCTAGAGCGCTTAGCTTAAAAGAATTTAATGCTCCCTCAAACGAATATTTTTGATGGGTAGAATATTTTAGAGGGGCAGGGGTCAATTATGATAGCTATCTTCCTGTGGATTATGAATTTGGAATAAAAGATGGCTATTTTAGAAGAGATACAAGCTTTGGACGATGAATGTTTCCTGATAAGCCACTATTTATTCCATTAGGTGAAAAGGTTGCTATTACAGTTAATACTGCTGATGTTATACATAGATGGGCTATCCCAAGTCTTGGCGTAAAAATAGATGCTGTACCAGGACGAAGAAACACCTTGGCGGTAGTTGCTAACTATCCTGGTATTTACCCAGGTAACTGTTCTGAGTTATGCGGAGTTCTACACAGATCAATACCATGTTCCGCTATGGTTATTGATTTAAAAACTTGACAAATAATTATAATAGAATTAGTGGTAGGTTATAGTGGGTATAATAACAAAGAAGGGGGTTTGTGTTTTTAATAGCAGGGGGGCAAAAGTGTTAAGTTTAAGCGTTTTTATCGTAAAAAATAGTACATCGACTTTTTGATTCGAAAATGAGACGTAGTCTTTAAAAACTATCTACTTTAAAAATAATTCATTTAAAGTATAAATTCTATTTAAATAAGAAATCGAAAGTTAATTTTTTGAGGAATTGTCATAAATGTATTTTTCACATTATACGTCTTATATCTTTTTAGTATCGACTGAACTGGAATAGAGTTTCATCTTATTGCTTCTCTTTTTCGGCTACTATTAGAGCTCTTGCTTGTGTCTTTTCCGTTTTACCAACAAATTATGTTACGTAAACATTTTGTATGGTTTGTCTGACCTATTACTCTATCGATCGGTACTACTATTTACGTGCTAAAAACCGTTATGGAAAAAGTGGAATTAGCCATTCTTTGATACACTTTAACATCTAGAATAATAACTTTACCCGTTCTTAATTATATCTGAGATAAAGGAAAAGAACTCCTTCTTTTTTTCTTTTAAGACTACTATTACAAGTCTTGTTTTTAAATGTTTAACTATTTCAACAAAACGTTTGATGTGAAGGTTTTGCTTGCCCAATTATTTTAGTGATGAGGTGTATTCATCTCGTGCTTTAATATAAAGTTGGTAGGTGATAATAGGTGGTAAGCACTAAAGGAGGGGTTTGTGTTTTTAATAGTAGAGGTGGCAAAAGTGTTCAAGTTTAAGTATTTTTATAGTAAAAAATAATACGCCGACTTTTAGAGTCGAAAATAAGACGTAGTCTTTAAAAACTATTATGGAAAAAATGGACTTATTCCTTTTTTCATACATTTTAATATTTAGAATAAGAACTTTATACGTTCTTTATCGTATGTGAGATAAAAGAAAAAGACTCCTTCTTTTTTATCTTTTAAGACTACTATTACAAATCTCGTTTTTAAATGTTTGATTATTTCAACAAAACGTTTGATGTGAAGGTTTTGCTTGCCCAATTATTTTAGTGATGTGGTGTATTCTTCTCGTGCTTAAATATAAAGTTGGTAGGTGATAACCAGTAAAGGAGGGGATTTGCGTTTTTAATAGCAGGATAAGTATTTTCAAGATAGCCCATTTAAAATACATAATATTTATAAAAATGAATTGATTGGGTGTTGGAGCTTTATGTAATATAGTATTTACGGGAAGGATTGTATAAATTATTTCTGGGGTCTGAGCTGGAGGAGAGCGATTTCTTATTATTGTTCTTCCTAGTCTACTATTAGAAGTCTTGGTTTTAAAGTTCTTGATTACTTCAATAAAATACTTCATGTCACGGTTTTAATGTGACCAATTTATCTTATTGAGGGGGAGTCTTATTTATGTGTTAAAATTTAAATATAGTAAGAGATAAAAAAGAGGGTTTGTATTTTTAAAATAATTCATTTAAAGTATAAATTTTATAAGAAATACGAAAACCATGATTCTGAGGGATTGTAGTAAATGTACTTTTTACATTATACGTCTTATACCGTTTTAGTATCGACTGAACTGGAATGGAGTTATATTTTATTATTTGACTTTTTCGGCTACTATTAGAAATCTTGTTTGTGTGTTTTCTGTTATACCGACGAAGTATTTTACGTAAACATTTTGTGTGATGTGTGTGACCAATTACCATATCAATCGGTGCTATTATCTACGTGTTAATATATATATACTAATTTATTTGCTTTTATATAATGGAAGGTTTTTCCTTGTTTTTATCGTATAAAATAATACGCCGATTTTTTGATTCGAAAATAAGACGTAGTCTTTAAAAACTGTAATGGATAGAATATCTATTTGGTATGTTATAATTTTTATGGTAATGGTTTTATTTTTTCTTGCTGCTGGTGATCTACCCACATGAAAGCTCTGCACTCTTTTTTCCCTTTTATGAATGTTAGGCATATGCTTGTATGGTTGTGTTTGATTATATATACAAGGTCGTTCAATTAAGTTTCTTGTGTGAGTAATTATTATGTTAATTGGTGCTATTATTTTCGTTTATTTCTTCGACCGGAAGTAAGTGAGTTGGAGTTTTTATCTTTATCTGATGTTTATATGGTGTATTTTTAGCTTTTACTCTTGATATTGCACCCAAGTGTAAACCAGCTCCTGTTTTCTTTTATTAACCCTCTGGTAGTGTTTACTTTCTTTTCTCCTGGGTTATATTTAGATATTAAATCGTTTGGTTTATTTGTTTAAACAATCATGTTCTTATAGTATGTGGGTTACTGTAGATTAAAACAAATAAAAGTTGTCTAGGGCTATGCAGGGATCAATTTAAGGTTATTTTTACCCAGTGTTAATTGGCGAATTCTTGTTGTTTTACCCTTCTGGCAGCAGCGTGCTGTTGTGGTATATTATTCAACTATTTCACCAATTAACTTTTAGGTGCACCTACCCAATCTTTTGTTTAAAAAGCTCAAATTTTTCTTATTTGTGGGCTTTTTTCAGAGGGGTTTCCCCATTGAGCCAATCTATGCTGGAAGGTTGGTGTGGTAGGGCCACATTCATCGGGCGGCTATTAAAGCTTGATAGATCAGTTTGTGAACCGGTGAGTGTTTTAATTTAGAGTANCAAAGTGAAAGATTGCGCTTTAGGGAACACTCCATTACTCGAGAGGAATAAATGTCAAACACAAACTACTTGCTGAGTGTATGTACCAATCCATCATCTTGATGACATGTTTGTGGAATCGTTCTCCTGTATCACATATATTTCGGCTTAATGCGATAAATGTCTTGTATCGGTTTGATATTCACCAAGCTATCAACGTAGTACAAACTCATATCATGCTATAAAACAGACTTGTTGAACTTCCATTATCCATGTCTCTATTTTCGGTTTATATTGAAACACCAGATGATGTCTCGGAAGCTATTTATGTCGCGTATGAACTCGTTTTAAGTTATACGTTGCGATTCCAAATGCCAAATTTATCATACAAAGTATATTTTATCACGCACTGGTAACAGTGTTGTCTGAAAAACGACGCTTATGTCTTTCAATAATGATAACTATCGCTTAAACAGAGACGAACCAGGGCCCGCACATAGTTCTTACTCTCTGGGAATTGTTTCTTACGCGGCGTCCCAACAATAACTCTTTCTGGTTGATGATGGCCTGCTGTATGTGCATGTTTGCAAGCAAATGTAATTACACTGCTTGTTTTATGCCTGTTCAGTGATCTGCTTAAAAATCTCCACGAAAAGTTATATGAACAAAAGAGAATACAATATAAAGCAAATACAGCAATCACATAGAGTTTGTCGAATCGTCGGGGGCCTTAACCACGCTGATTTGTTTGGGATGTCGATTTGTTATCGTGAACAACTTTAAACATAACTTGAATAGAATTAAATAATTAAATTCTACGTCTCATCCTATCGCTAAGGTATTTTGCTATTTCGAGTCAATAGTATTCATTGTACGAATAATGTATGCATTTATTTCACTATACACACATATAACGAACCAATATAATTTTTCATTGTTAGAAGTTAAATATATAAAAGTTGACATTCATAGTTTGACATGTTGGTTTATCTTAATAACAATGCATATAGACGATTCAAATACTTAATAATTGGATTGTACAGGGTATTTTTTCAAGTTTGGAAAAAATGATGATATGCACAAAAATCATGTATACAACAAAAAGGTAATTTTTTAAAACATTTTAAATGAAACTCTTGACATAACAATGTTAATATTATTGGTTAATGAATAAATAATCATCGTTCCAAATATATTCAATAAAAAAGCGTTTATGACGCTTTTCCTCAACTATTGGAAAATACGTGCGTTATTAGCGTCAATAATTAATTGAATACACTAACGTACGTGGCGCAGTGGTTACTGCATGATGTCTCGGTTACAAATTCCGGAGAAAGAATGTTTTATTAAACGTTTATTTCTTGATATTGTTATTAGTTAAGACTATTCAAAAACGAATAGATTTGTTAAACGTATTAAGGATTTTTCAAAAATATGAAAATTTGTGACTAAATTCCTTTACTGTTTGTTTTTATAAATGTATATTGTAAATGCACAATGAATACCGCTGTATATTATTCATCGCATTACGTGTGTACTGAGAAAAAGTCGCGAACACATGCTATTAAATTACCTGCTTGTACTTTCTGAGCTCTATACAACAAGCGCGTGAACTAGTGTATCAGTATCGGAATCAAAAGAATGTATATAAAAGGGAAAGTCATACATATCTTTATTTTTTGTGACATACCATTATATCGTTTGTATTTTTTTAAATTAAATTAGTATACATAAATAACGTTCAAATTACCAAGTGCCAAGTTGATTTTGTGCAATATTCTTTGCAACACAAAAACCAATGTTAAGATATGTTAAAGACAATATTATGGTGAAGCATCTTCACAATTNTTATTAAGTGATACTATGTATTCACACCGTTCAATCGACTTACGCAACGTCTGCGGTTCATACATCGGCCGCGTTACTGTATACATGTCGGTTAAAAGCGGAGTGTAAGTATTTCCCTATTCTTTATATTTTACGTATTGAATTGAGCAGTTTTGAGTGAATTCTTTGAGAGCCTATGTAAGAAGGACTTTGTGAACGTAATCCCTACCTTTCTAGCTGCTTACTTTTCAAGAAATCCGTTCGAATGTGGTCAAAAATCAAACAAAATTCACCACTCTCTCAGTCAAACTCTAATTTCACAGGATTTTGACCAAAGATACATAAGCACAACAGTTTATTGAAATCTTTAATCATTTGTCTTCGGTTATTCCAAATTACAGCATCCCACATGAACACATAACATTTTTATCAACGATTAAATACGAGTGGGGTTGGAAAAACGGCTCAAGGAAACGGCCGTGGCTACTTATTAGATGGTCATGCCAACGGCTGCGAAAATAAAATTATGCTCAAGCCACAAAGTCCTTCTTACAAAGGCTCTCAAAGAACTCTCAAAGAACACACTCAAACCTGCTCATTTCAATACTTACACTCAGCTTTTAACCGACATGTATACAGTAGCGCGGCCGATGTATGAACCGCAGACGTTGCATTAGTCGATTGAACGGTGTGTGTATTTGGCATGCGAGTATTCACATTCAACGAGTCTTTGTCAATGTGACTTACTCGTGTGGCAAAGATAACTCATCAGGTCAACATCATCTAGATTACCTGCTTTCATGTTTGGATAAACGTTGGTAGATGATTTAAAAAAGGGACACAGACTTCTATATAACAAATTAATGAATGAATAACAACTATTCTCACTTTTAATAGAGAACGACAGTGCCTTCGAGTTACAAACTCTTGTACATTTGTTATTTACATGGTTTTCTTAAATAATACTTGATGTTTACGATATAGTAATAGCTAATAATTGGTAGATTTCTCTTAAATTAGTGGTTTCAGGAGGCGATGAAGGCACACAGACACCGGTCTTGAGCCATGGGTTCGCATACGTCCCCCTGCCTTTAAAAGAACAAAGAAAGATTAAGAAAACTGAGCATTAGGGTTGCGTATCTCGCACGCGGTTAAACCTGAATCGTTCGTTACTACCGATCCAATTACTGTTTGGTTTGGCGTGTACGTGAAGTCATGTGCACATGGCACATCTCTTAATTGGTGCGCAACCGCGCATTTTGGCAAATTGCATGATACCAACCCCACTTGCTATAGCTTCCGATCGTCACGGATGAATGATTTTATCGTTAGCTTGCACCGAATGTAGTCAAATGATCACATCTACAACTTCAAGTGAAAATCTTTACTTATAAGTGAGATATTCAAGTTTGAAAAGTGTTGCGTTAGAAAAGTGTCCAATACACTTGCAGGTAACCTGCAATTTGCCAAAATGCGCTGTTGCGCTCCTGAATATTCATATGAGCCATACATTTTTAAAAACTAATTTTATGTTATCCTGATGTAAAAACCCACATAAAATGATACAATTGAAATAAATTTAGAATAATATTGCGTTTCACCATTTCCACGTGCAAAAAGATGAAACCATTCACACCCCACGTGCTAAAGAGTCCCATCGACACGGATGAATGACTTTATCGTGAGTTGCTTAGAATGTAGTCAAATGATCACATGTAAAATTTTAAATAAAAATCTTTACTAATAAGTGAGATATTTAAGTTTGAAAAGTGTTGCGTTAGAATAGTAAAGTTTCCAAGTGAAGTGCTACCATGGATGGTGGTGTTGTTATTTCGTATAGTGTGTTATGATTAGAAGGGATGTAATGGGTGACATAGTGCTACTATGGCTGGTAGTGGTGTTATGGCTTATAGTGTGCTATGGTTAAAAGGGGTGCTATGGGTGACATAGTGCTACTATGGTTGGTAGTGGTGTTAGGGCTTATAGGGTGCTATGGTTAGAAAGGGTGTCATGGGTGACATAGTGCTACTATGGTTGGTAGTGGTGTTNCGTTTTACTTTTTTTTTACAAGTTTAAAAATTTATTTTATATTAAAATTAATGGGGATTTCCATAGAAATACTAAAAAATGGTTTTTATTTTAGTATTTTTAAAATCTGGTTTGGGGTTAGTTTTAAAGTAGGATTATAAGTTGTTTCTTAGGGGTTTTCTAATGAATAAATATAATAATGTTTTCTTTTATCAGCGTTATTTTTTTAATAACTTGTTTGCAGTAGTTATTAGTAATAGCTTAATAGGATATATAATGGCTATATATCTGACCCACCATTTAAATTTAAATATATATAATCTTTCGTATATAGGCCTAATAATAATATAAACAAATCATAAAATCTATATCTTTTTTCTGCGCAGCTTACGAAAAACAAAATAAGGCTACACAAAACAGTAAGCTATTTTTACAATCCCTATTTATTTAAGAAATATCCTAATCTTTACTCTTACAAGGTAATGTTTTTAAACTAAATAAATTTTGGGTAGTATCTTATTAGAAGATGTATAGGTTATTTTATGTGATTTTTACCCTTTATAAAATAGAAAATGAGCTAGTTTAGGCGACTTTAAAATTTGGTTATAACATTTAAAAGATATTACCTACTATAGGAGCCGTCACCGCGGTAAACTAAACATAAGTAAACGAATAAAGTAGCCTGAAATATACCTACACCTAGCTCTCATACAGTAAGAACGGTGCAAAGCAAAGTTTTAAGTGTAGATCTTACGACCCTAAGTTTTAAAATAACTGGCTGCAAGATGGCATAAAGTAATCTTACTGCAAATTGGCCTACTATAATATTTATAAATAAACGTACGGCTAGAATAATAGGTCGTATAAGTCTTCTTAAACATTCCGCTATCGCTACAACAACTGCAATTGATCGTTTTTCAATGACTTCTTTTATAAATACAGGGAAGTAATTAAATCAGTAAGCACAACAGTATATTAAGTTTCCGATGATAACGATAGCTGAAGAAATGCTTAGTACTATAAAAAGATCACATGGAATTCGGTAGAAACCAGGAAGATGTGCTCTTAAGTTCAGAAATAATAAGGTGATATATAGTGCTGCGAAAAAACTTGCAGCAGCCCGATCTCTCCCTACATTTCCTTTCCTTTCATATATACCGGCACATAGATTTACTATTTTTAAAATTGTTATCTCAATTCGGGCAGGAAGAAGACCTGAGAAAGTGGAGAGTCAGAATAACATAACAATGAATACCCCTATTCAACCCAAGCAGAGTGAAGTAATAGTAGAAAATCCTAATCCTGATCTATAATCTCAAGATCTGTAAATATCAGCAAACACTTCTATTTAAGAAACCCTTAATTTTACTAATATAAAGTAATGTCTTTACAAACTAAAATAGAGAGAGGTGGCGGCGTGATGGTGGTAGCTGTTTTATCTTTATATTAATACTATTAGATTCCTTTGTTTTTCTTATATTATTTCTTTTAACCAATTTTTTTAATAACTTATCCATGATGGTTTAGTAGGGCAGATTAATCAGATAAAAAATGGCTTGTGAATGGCTTATTATTTTAAAATAAACTTATACTATAGGTGCGGTATAATATTAGTAAAGGATCAATAAAAAAATAAGAACCTTTTAAACCATTACTGAGGACAAACTAAATAAAATAATATAATTTTTAAACACTATAGCAGTTGATTCCACTAAAATGTATTTTCATTACTTCTAACACCCCCAATATATAATAATTGCTAATAGGAGACAGACAGGTCAAATAAAAGCCTGATAAGGCCCTTCATTATAATAAAAGAATATACCACATTGGCAACATACTACTAGTAAAATAGTAAAAAGTAAAATAGAAAGTCATTCTCACTTTTTAGGGGTAAAATGTCAAATGATTAATACTACACAGGTAAAAAGTAGGATACAGATAATTAATTTTATCAGCATTGTAGAGCTCACTTCTATTTAAGAAAGCCCTTAATTTTACTACCACAAAGTAACGTTTTAATAAACTAAAATAGATTAAGGTTAGTGGCACCAAGTATTCGGGTCCTTTCGTACAAGGAATATTTATTATAAAGATAGAAACTGACCTAGCTCACGCCGGTCTAAACTCAGATCATGTCAAATTTCAAAGGGCGGACAGACCTACTTTCCTAGCTCCTGCGCTCAGGAAGAAATTTAAATCCAACATCGAGGTCGCAAACCGTTTCTTCGATTAGATCTCTTAAAAACGATAACGCTGTTATCCCTACGGTAACTTTTTCTTTTTCTCCTCATTGAGGGATCTTTTTTTATAAGGAAGAGTTATTTTTTTCTTCTTACTGCCCCAGTAAAAATTCTTTTTAAATGAGTTCTTTTAAAAATGATTAAGTTCGATAGGGTCTTCTCGTCTTTTAAAAAAATCTAAGTCTTTTCACTTAAAGGAAAATTTCTTGCTAATATAATAGAGACAGCTTATCTCGCGTACAGCCATTCATACCATTCCCTTATTAAAGGACAATTGATTGCGCTACCTTAGCACAGCTATTAACTGCGGCCGTTTAACTCTCATCACCGGGCAGGCGCGATCCTTATTCTTTTTCTAAGGACGATGTTTTTAATAAACAGGCGGAGATAAAATTTGCCGAGTTCCTTTATTATAATTTATTTTTTACCTTATTAAACTACTTGATAGTTTTAATTACCTGCTTAGGTCATGAAAAATTAATTGGCCTATAAATTTTACTTTACTAAAAATCTGAACCTATTGGGTTTGAATTTTTTAACTAACTTATATATGTGTGTATATGTGTATATATATATTTTTTTAACAGCTTATCTTGTGTTGAAAGTTGCTTTTTATTTTACTAATCCAATGATGGATAGTTAGCTTACTAATCGTGTTCAGTGCTAAATAAATCAGAAACGTTTTTTGAAAAAGAAGGATACTAAATAAAATGTTTTTTTTGTGACATTGAAACAAATTGTAACGGATTGGTACTTTCACCCCTACCATAACACACATCTCTAAATAAACAATTCTTTTGAGTTTATCCCCAAAAGACTGAGTTTAACTTTCTTCTACTGAATAGCATTTTCAATAAAGATTAAATTAACCTATACTTACATATATTTCTCCTTCAACCAGCTATCAACTTTTTTGTTTAACATTTCACTTCTAACAATCTTTTATTTTTATTTTTGAAATAATAAAATTCTTTTTGTTTTTCTGAATCGAAAAATTAAGATAGTTAGCTCTAAAGTTTTCGGGTTTAAAAATAGTTTTTCTTTCTTCACGAGCCATGATACAAAAAGTACGAACTTTTAAATCGTCTATTTAGTTTTTATGATTTCCTATGAAGATTATATTTTTTGTTTTCTGTGGTCATACTTTTTATAAATATTTTTTGAAAAAAGTGTCTTTTATTAAGATAGCCATTGTTTTTGTTTGGTCCTTTTTCTTGGAAGGAAAATGTACATTAATACTACTATCTTTTGTCTTAGAAGGGTGATTTATTCACACTTTCAGGGTATGGGCCTAACAACCTTTTTGGTTTACCTTCCTTAAAACTAACCTATTTGGTTAGTTGCACATTGAATGGATTTTTCTCATAGTATTTTAGGTATTCAGTTAGTTATAAAATAAAGGAAATAAAATGCTGTTGATGCCACTCCTACATAATTAAAAGGGAATTCTACTGGGCAGGCCCCAGTATAGCTTAAGACTACAAAGTTTCTAACAAAAAATCAGAAATAAATTTTGGCTAACGGATTGTGTTGATATCCTCGGATATACCTTGTGATTGGTGTAATAAAAGGTAAGGTGTACAAAATAAGCAGAGAGCTTATTAAAGCTACTACTCCCCCTACTTTATCAGGAATAGAGCGAAGAATTGAATATGCAAATAAAAAATATCATTCTGGTTGGATGTGCAGTGGAGTTTTTATCGGGTCTGCCCGGATGAAGTTTTCAGGGTCGCTAAACAAATCAGGAAAAAATATCGAAATAGCAAATAAAATTACTGTATATCAACCAATTCCTAGAAGATCCTTGTAAAGGTAATAAGGGTAGAAAGGAGCTGTTTCGTGAGAAATATCAATTCCAAGTGGATTTCTAGACCCGGTAGTGTGAAGAAATCCTAGGTGTGCTAGTAGGAGTACTAATAGAATAAACGGTATAAGGAAATGAAGCGCAAAGAATCGCTTTAAAGTGGCGTCGCAGACGCAATCACCCCCTCATAATAAAGCTACAATTGAGTTTCCAATTTTCGGAATGGCGCTAAATAGATTAGTAATTACTGTCGCACCTCAATAAGACATTTGACCTCATGGAAGGACGTATCCTGTGAAAGCGATTGCTATTAGTAAAATAAGCATGGTTACTCCTGATATTCAGGCATGTTTTATAAAAAAAGACTCGTAAAATAAAGCACGAGCAATATGAATATAAATACAAATGAAAAATATTGAGGCTCCATTGGCGTGGAGTCCACGGATTAATCAACCACAGTGTACATCACGTATAATATGAGTAACTGAGTCGAATGCGTCTTCTACGCTAGGTGTGTAGTGCACTACCAATAGGAGTCCAGTAATAATTTGTATTACTAAACACCATCCTATTAAAGAACCAAAGTTTCATAACCACCCTAAATTTGCGGGGGCGGGAAATTCTAAGGCAGTCTTTATTAGGTTCCGGTAGAAATTAGATCGATTTCTTATTACTGATTTGATTTATGGTCCGGGCCTATTACGCCAGACAAAGAACTGATTATTTTTAATCTAGAAATTATTAAAATAAAAAGAACAACAGTTAGAAACATGGAAGTGAATGATCAAAAATGATTAGAAATAATTGCCTCAGTTATTGGAAGCAGATCGGGTTTTGAGATTGAAATCAGTTTTTTGGTTATAATTGATAATCAATCTTCTTTTTCTATCGACGGGGTTAAATAAAAAAAAACAACTATTAAAGGGCAAGAAAGAAGCGCTAGTAGTATTATTTTAAATAAGTTTTTAGGGGGCGTCGATTCTATAGCTTCAACTATTTTGGAGTTTTTTATTATAAGAGTTTTATCTTTTCTTCGTTTAGAAGTTTTACCTACTGCTGTAGAGATTTTAGGTATTATAGTTAAACAGTAGGATAATAGTACAGAGATACCAGCGATAGCTGAAATATATAAAATAAAACTTGCAAATGAGGAGCCTTTTAAAAGTAAAAACAGAGTACATAGTAGAAATATTGCAAGTATTATAGAAATAGCAGTAATTACCGCTGTGGCGGTAATTCTAGTATAAACAATTATAATTAACAGTGTAAATAAAACAGAGTAAATAGTAAAAGTCATTTAATATAGAGAGGTGACGTGTCACATGGTTAAGAACGAGTTAATAGCTTTAATTATTTACTTACTCTCTTTTGGAAAAACATTAACAGGAAAGGGTGCTTTGGAAGGTTTTTGCGTACATTGGTATTTAAAATATAGGCCTACTCATTCTTACATTTATTTAATTAGAATAAATAATAAGAAAGACAAAACCCTTAGTAGGAAGATCTTCCCTAATATATGGTTTTGTCTTTTTCGAATTCCCACATTCAAAAACGTTAAAGTTTCCTTTACATTTTTATTCCAAAAGTCCGAGACCCATGATTTTTCAATAGATCGGTATATTTTTAAAGAGATGGATAAAAAACTTACTCTAACAGGGTTTCCTCTTACTTCTGTTAAGAATCATATTTTTTTAAAAAATCACGAGAAAAAATTATTATTTATAATATATTTTTTTTGGGAGATAATAAAAATAAATAATGAAATTATTAAACCAATTACTACTCTTGTAATAGTAAGCCTTTTTAAGGTTCCTGGAATTAAAATATATTGGTTAAACGACACTCTTGTATTTTGGATTAATCACCCTGAAAAAAGTGCTATTATACCCATCCCGGTGATAGGAATTGTTGCATATTTTTGTTTTTGATCATTAATAGTTTCCACCGAGTTGTAGGACTTTGCGAAAGCAATTGTAAAAATTATTCGGGTTGAATAAATAGCGGTTAGAACCACTGAAAAAAATATATATACTACTGTAAGCATCCTTAAATCGTTTCATAAACATCTTTCTACAATTACATCCTTTGAGAGAAATCCTGATGTAAACGGAAGACCTGTTAAGCATATACAACAAACAATCAATCACGATGAAACGACTGGTATTTTATATCAACAGCCACCTGAAAGACGGTAATCTTGGATACCCCCTCTTGTAAAGATAAGTGTTCCTACACATAGGAATATTGTAGCTTTAAAAAAAGCGTGTGTAATTAAATGGAAAAAGCATATATTAGGCATTTGATTAGAAAGAGCAAATAATATTACACCTAATTGTCTTAAAGTCGATAACGCAACAATTTTTTTAAGGTCTCTTTCTATAGTAGCGCTAATTCCAGCTATCAACAAAGTCATAATTGAAGAAATTATTAAAAAAATTAGAGGAAGCCCATTTAAAGATTCTCTAAATCGTAATAATACATAAACTCCTGCCGTAACTAAGGTAGACGAGTGTACCAACGTAGAGACTGGAGTTGGGGCTGCTATTGCAGCGGGTAATCAAGCAGCAAATGGGATTTGCGCTCTCTTGGTTATCCCCCCAACTACCATCGCTAACAGAATAGGTAGAGAAAAAATTCCTAAAAAGGAATCTGAAAAATGTCACCTGAAAATAGTGGCATTGAAACCTAGGAATAAAATAAATAATCTATCGCCAATTCGATTTATTAAGGCAGTGATCATTCCGGCTGCTAAAGATTCTCTATTTCTATAATAAATTACAAGTAAAAATGATACAACTCCTAACCCGTCTCAACCTACCATTAGTCCTAGTATTCTAGGGATGAAAATTAGTATGTTTATAGCTGCGACGAATAATATGAGAATTTTAATAAAACGAGTCCCAGTTGGCTCGTTGTGTATATAGAATATTCTAAACAAAGCTACTCATGAAGAAATTGTTAATACTGTTATACTAAAAATAACGGAAAATAAATCAATAACAACTGGTACAGAAAACGGGAACAATGAGAACCTTCTAAAGTCTAGTTCTATTAAAAAACAAGTTCTGCTTTGGTATAATGAAAAAAATACTAACGTAATAGACCTAATAATTGCAAGTAATCAAGCTCAAGAAAATAAATAACTATTTTCAGTTTTCTTTATACACCTCATAAGGAAAGGCTACATTATAGCATACTTGAAATTGACAATTTCATGTTATTTTTTTAACTACTTTCCCAGTAAGAAAGAGAAGTCATCCTACCTACTTAGTGTAATTAAGTTGCACTAATTTATGCTACTTTCTTTATAGTTTTGAGTAAGATCTTCTTACTTTCTGCACCTAAAACAGACGCATTACTATTTCTGCTAACTCAAAAAGTCTTAAGGTTTTGTCCTTCTTTCAAATTTGCAATTCGACATTCTTTATAAATTATAAGACGTTTCTAGGACAACTTAAAGAGATGAGCTTTTTCTAACAAAGAAAGGATATTTTAACAATTATGGGCTTACGATAGGTTAACTTTTGAACTAATCTTTGCCTTTCAGTTTAACTTAGTAAACAATTTTAGGTTTATTTTTCTAATGCATTCTCTATAAATATATACTTATTAAAAACATTCAATGAATTAAATTTTATGCTTAAATGTTTTATAGTAAGTATATATTTATAAATTTATTCCATTTATCCTTAATATTAACGTTAAATCCTTAATAGCTTATAATAAAGCAATGAGCTTTTAACTCGTATAAGGGATTTATTCTCTTAAGGAATTATTTAGAAAACTAAGTTAATAGACTATCTCGCTTCAAACGGGACAGTAGGGATAAAAGAGCCCTGTTTTCTGTTTATTGGTGTCTGTTTTGTGTTAATAATATTATTACCTTTAATTACTCATAGGCAATCTTTTTTTATTTTATTAATTTTTAGGGAGACTTTAATAGCTCTGGTTTTTACTTTAAGCTCTTCGAAAGGGGTATTTGGTTTCAGGGGGTTCTTAGGATATTTGCTTGTTGGGTTTTTAAGTTTTGCGGTTTGCGAAGCAGTTTTAGGGCTGAGAATATTTATTAAATCTTGTCGTAGGTGTTCTTCGTCTGATTCCGATTCTTTTTCTATTTTAAAGTTCTAATTATAATTACTATATAAAAACTAATTCAATTATTGGTGTAATACTTTAAAAAAAAGATCAAATTTGCATTTTGAAATTGGAGGGTACCTTCTTATACTAATTTAAGTTTAAATTTAAGATATATTAAGTAAACGGATAATTCTGTTTTACAGCTCTAGTGGGGAAAATAATAGGTTGTCCGAGGACTTCTAATCCTTGTGGTGGGCGATTCGATTCCGCTCTATTTTCATCAAACTGTAGTTTATTAAAAATTTTTACTTTGGGGGTAAGAGATGTCATACAATGATCAGTTTGATGGGGACTTTAATAGTTTAATCAGAACATAGTGTTGAAGCTACTAAGGTGGAATTTTATTCCTAAAGTCAATAACATTTTTATAATAATAGAAATTCTAGGATCCAATCTAAGGATATGGAGAGAGTGATTTTTATATTTCAAGTAAAAAATTTTAAAAATCTTAATCAGCTAAACGTAAAGCTTTATATAAAAATTATATTTAAAAGCGAATTTCATAGAAATGGCTCGTACCGGCTTTCCTATTATTACTTTAAGGGTTTGACCTATCTCCTCAGCTTTAGGCTTGGGTGGGATAGCTTATAGGGCTATTAACTATTTTCATGGGGGAGAGTTTTTTTGAGTTTGATTTTGAACTAGTCTACTTATAATTAGAATCGGTTCTTGATGGGGGGATGTTATTTATGAAGGTACTTATGAAGGTCGACACACTATATTAGTTCGAAAGGTATTTCGTCTCGGCTTTAAGATGTTTATTGTGTCCGAAATTTTTTTTTTTGTAAGCTTCTTTTGGGCTTGGTTGTATTATGGAATTGGTGAACTATCTGTGAATCATTTATGACCACCTCGAGGAATTACTCCAATTGAGTTTTGAAAAGAACCAGGTTTAGGTTTAGTAATTTTATTATCGTCCGGCGCCACTGCTAATAAAGCCCATAGATTAGTAAAGCTTTTTAATACTACGTGGGTTTGTACAGAACGGTCCCTTGAATTTCGTACCCAAGGTTTATGGTGGTTTGCTTGAACAATTGTTTTGGCTGTTTGATTTTTGCAAGCCCAGTATCATGAGTATCATCTCTTACCATATAGAATTAACAGAAGATCTTATGGGTCTTGTTTTTTCGTTTTAACAGGATTTCATGCCAGACATGTATTATTAGGAACAGGAATACTAATTGTATGCTTCTTGCGTTTATTTCTATGTCATTTTAGAAAAAGGCAAGATATTTTTTATGTAAAAATTACCGTGTGGTACTGACATTTTGTTGATATTGTGTGAATCTTTGTGTTAGGCTTTGTTTATGCTTGGTGTTATTAAAAATAGAGTGGTGTATAGGCACGTAGGTTTTTGGCATCTAAAGAGGCGGTTCGGTTGGCTCTCTATTATTTTAAATGTTCTGTTAAGCTAATAAGAGGGTACTAAACTTATGATGTATCAGGTCGGNAAACTTCCAGTATAATTCAATTATTTTTCTTTTTGCAGTGTTAATATTTAGCCCCCCCCCCTCCACCCGATTTACAGTAAACATATTAATGATCGAAATGCGATTGAACTGCAGCAGGTGGCTTGTCTTAAATAGCCATTTCATAATTAAATTATAGTAACATCAACACAGTATCATCTTTACTCACTCTAGAGTGTAATGCTATCTTATAGATAAAGTTCAAGGTTTTCAACAAAAAAAGATAACACAATCGGCGACATTATCTCCCCTTGCGTCAGTCCAACCGCAAAACTGAAAAAATCTGAAAAAAATTAATATGATTTAATTGAACACAAAGTAATTAACGTTTGAAGTCTATTATGATGGCCATGCAATTAACGAATATAGTATACAGGTGGTTTATCATTATGCTTTACAGAATGCTTATAGGTAGACATACACAAAATTTGCAATAAAATCGTAATTTGAAAACTGTTCAAAATGAAATTATTGACATAGAAAAAGTCTTCAAGTTCTTAGTGAAATATTTAAGGTTGTAAGACATGAATATTGAGACGTAATGTTGGTCGGATTAGAGTCAAACAAAACTTCTTTCTTGTAATAATTATGCCTATAGGTTCTGTATGTTACACGCGTTTAATACTAAAGTTATACGAATATTGAAATGTATTTGTATACATGGGTGACTGAACTGATACTTGTATTTATAAGATTGACTTGTGTCTCATTCCATTCTAGTTCTATATGTATGGTTAATACTAAAATATTAAGTCATCAAATTTCAATACATCATTTCCTTCATTTTTATTTTTCCTTTAAATTGATGTGCTATGCGACTAATGTTTATTTCTTCTAATATATTTATTTAATTCTGGCTTAATGTGAGTTTCGGCATGTTATGAAGCCTTGACCGTTCCAATTAGATGACATGTATTTAATAAGTATATTTGTACTTTCGATAAGAATGCTCCGCATGGTTCGTAACTTTTAAACGTACATTAAATTTCTATCCCATGGTCCATTTATATATTCTTTAGAGGATTGACAGGCGGTTGGCGAAAACTTCTTAACATTTCATATAAGGTATAAAAGCAACATTTTAACTTGTTGATGTTATTTTTTTATTTGTCATGATTTCAGGTGAACGTAAAAGGTTATGATATTGATGTTGATGAATTACAAAACAAGTAAACCCTTGACAAACGCATGCTCATTCCCTCGCACTAAGTGTAGAATAAGCCAACTTTTAATAAGAATACATATACACAAGAGTAAATATACGTATGAATTACACACCGCTTATATATTAAATGTATCGTAACGCTTATATATTGAATATTTCAGATACGGGTCACATAATATTGGCGCTTACGGACGACCTGGCTAATAAAATTTCTTCGGAAAAATGACGGTGGGTATCGCTTTACTGTATCGCTTAACTGTATCCTTATTTAACATCTCAGAATCTAAACAACATCAATGTACATTCATATCACATTTATGTCCAGGTGTATAATGCCCAACACTTTTGTTTATATATACATACTGAATGCACAGTCACGGTATAATAATTCGTTGTGACCTATCTTTTCAAGGAAAACTTGGTTTTTTAAAACGAATTAATAGGACACGCTAAATCGAGTAACATACACTCGTGTCGTATTATCCAATCGTCATCTTTAAAAGTTTCTATAAATCTAAAACGTCAGATAAAATTGTTTCATATTTGGAATTTCGCAGCATTTAGTGGTTAAAATCTGTGGGGTATATTGACCTAACCCGGCGATACTTGGGAGGCGGAAAACTACAACGGGCGAGGCATGGTATAGGGGTGATAACCCCAAAAAAGGGTTAGGGTAAGGGTTAGGGTTAGGGGTCGGGTTAGGGTTGGGTTTAGGCTAACCCAAACCCTAACCCGACCCCTAACACTAACCCTAACCCTAACCATAACCCTCTAACCCCCCCTTGCGCAATACCATACAATGCCTCGCCCGTTGTAGTTTACCGCCTCCCGCGATACTTGGTGTAAATATGCATTGTATTAAGCGTTGAGGTTAAAAGTCAAACTTAAGCATCTTATTATTTATATACTATATATGTTTCTCTGGGTTCTAAACGTCTCAAGAAGTGAAGCCTTTCAAAATTTATTGTGCATGCAAAAAACACAGCTCCAGTAATTCTGCTATCATTTTCTTCAAATTTCACAGAGAATATAACATCCTCCGTGCCGCAAATCTGCAAAATATTCAGTTAATATATATATTTTTGACAAAAACATATACTTAAATGTTTTCCAAATGTTCCTCTTATTTTGTCAAACAATGGCCACAATTCTTGTAAAAAGGTTCAACACTGCTTATTATCACTGATCTACACGATTCTCTTGTTATCCACGATATGTGCAAGTTTGATCAAGATTCAAAGGACACTGCAGTCTTTATCACACCCACACTCAAAGTGATGACCCTTTATGGACCGCAAATACGATAAATATATTATGGATTCATTTACAGGGTACCCAATACAAAACCAACAACATAAGCTACTCTTTCCTCCAACATGTACACACACTTGATAATATGCAGCTTTCAGGAAAAAAGTCACATAAATAACTTCTCAGAATACCACTGAAAGGGTTTCGGAAACATTTTCACAGATCTGTTTCCATTCAATTACACACACCGTCAATTGAGACTGATCCAATTTACTTTATTAGTTAAGACAGTCTCTTCTATATATGTCGCTTTTTCAGCGTGAAAGTCTCCACATAATGTTTGTTCAAAACAAAAATACACGCGTAAAAGCAGATACATTGATATTGTAAAACAGTAATCGTTCGTGAAAAGAAACATACATTTATATGACATACTCAACGTTAAACAATACGCTGTAAGTAGTAGTTTTGTCAGATTAATGTTATTTAAAACGAGAGTGCCATGATAGTTCTATATATTTTACCTTTGCAATGCTTTTTGAGTTATTTTGATAACAAAGATTAGTTACCATTCGCCCCGGTTATGGCTAATTTTATTTCCATAAATTTGATATAAAAACGATCAAATCGTAAACGCTTGGCCTTATAGTTTCACATATAGAGAATAATAGGTTAGTGTTGATTATAGATCAGGTTTTTTATGCGAGGCTTAGAAAACAGCACGAGCCTTGGCAAGTGCTTTTTCGTTTTCGTGTCGAGCATGATAAACATGATCTATAATCAACACTAACCTATAATTCGATTTATCCCACTTTTTATTTAGTAAACCTTTATTTTAAACAAAATTAATTCAACTGGATAATTTCGCTAGATTTATGACGTCATTTTGTCAAACAAATGACGTCATTTCGTGCCGTGGTTTAAAGCAGAAATTTAATCAACGGGGCTTTAATCAACCGAATTCGCTGTAAAATGTCAAGGGGCAATTGCGAGTACCAGCAATTGTGTAACATGGAGCCGGACTTCCGCATTTGCAAATTTAGTTGTGGTTATCGGAAAATATCGTGTTAGGTCCACTTGTCAAATGAGTACAATACTTAAATCCACCGTGTATAGGATGCAGCCCTTAATGTGATTGCGCATGAAGTTAACTCGTAAAATTGTTGTTTTTTTAGTAGAAGTATGAATATTACAATACAAGAAAAAAAAAACTAAATATCTCGGAAATATCTAAGCGATCCGATATTTTCCGACAGAAAATAAATGGTCTTCGGAACTGGTATTCAAATTATCGCAGGATGGACTATCGAAATCGTTCAGATATATTGCAGGTGACTTTTTGACAATGTCAGGTCTATTCACATTTATTCATTCAATTGTATTACTAAGGTAACTCTCTTAATCCATACAACGAAAGACGATTATGTTGCAAGCTAAAACGTAATAGTCAGTTATAGCGAATATAAGACTCGCATGTTTCTTAGGCTGAAATGGTTCAATTGTATTACTAAGGTAACTCTCTTAATCCATACAACGAAAGACGATTATGTTGCAAGCTAACACGTAAAAGTAAGTTATAGCGAATATAAGACTCGCATGTTTCTTAGGCTGAAATGGTGCGTGTCAATTTATAAAATGACATATATTTAAGGTGAAAATTACGAATTTTCAAACTTAACATTATGATACCGTACTTTACTTAACGAAAGGACGTTATTATTACCGCAAGAAAACTACATGTNTGTGTTTTGTTTTAGTACTGTTCATCTTCTGCTGTATGATTATGGATTATAAAGAAACGTGCAAGCTTTCAGTAAAGCAACATACAACACAAAATAACAATAAATACAATTTACTGCAAGGTCCCAGGGCCCCCATTCAGGTCTCTTGGGCCTGGCAGAGCTAGCTACAGCTATACAGGGATTTCAGTTGTCCTTGATTTCAAGGACAAATTTGGCCCCATTGTGTGAAGTGATAATAGTGATAACCAAACCTCTGGCTTTACTGAAAGCTTGCAAGTTTCTTTATCATCAATAATCATACATAGTTTTTTATGAACACAGCTATATATATATCATGTGCGTTTTATTGCAAACCGTATATCAGTAGTTATTTTAAGGTTCTTTATATGGTTGGTTGAAACTGAGTAAAATATTTAATAAAGCGTACGATTTATTAAAAAGCTTTATTAGGAATTTATGAGAATTGTGAATGAAAAAAAAAATCAAACAATTATTGGAAGGAACTTTTGTTATTTTTTAAATACTATTGGAAATAAAGTTTAAATACTTTTCAAACGTTAAGCATAGTCAAGCATATAAATGACTTAATATAAATCCATAAATGTAAATATAAATAGTCCAGTTACTTATTTAAAACGCTTATAATATCCATAAATAAAGTAAAGTCTCAAATTTAAAACATTCCTTAAGTGATATAGTATACAAATAGCGTATGTTCTTTTTCAATATCAGCGCCGCCATAACAAATTCATTATTAGAATGTTTTCGCTACCATGCAACTTAATTATGTTTTTGGCAAACAATTATTATATTAATATTGTTAAACTCCCTGCAATATCAACACTTCCACGACAAGTTTATAATTTCTTATATCTTTACAACAATACCAAAAAAACACTGTTATCAAACTTTTATTTTAGTAAAGCTTTAATAAGTTTAATAATGCATTAAGTTTATGTTCCATACTAATTCCTTATCATCCCATCGAACCCAGATCCCTTATATCTCTATAACCAACAATACCAACAGCTATATCTTTTTTATTTTTTGTATGTGTTCCTTTCCAGAGGGAGAGCTTATACCAGCGTGTGTTCCTACATCATACCTCTAATATCCTTCGAAAGAAGGACTGATATCAGCATTATGGCGAGTCTAGCCGATGTCTTAACCGAGAAGGAAAGGTCGAACTGGCTTAAAGCGTGGCTTGCAATTGAAATTGCAAAGTCTGGTCTAGAGCAGTTTGCAGAAAAAGAGGCTAAAACTGTTCACACTTGTATTTACAACAATGTATACCAGAGTGCTCAGGCACATGTCTCTTGCGTCGGCTGTCACATCGAAAACTTGCCGAATTGTCCCTCTTCTCTTCGCAAAAAAAGAGGCGCTGCGGCAAAACAACCCCGACAGTGTCCTTTCAGAATATGCGATAAAGTTCTTGACGAAATTGTTAAGGGACATCGATATCAAAACCCGTCATGGAACAACACGTCTGCGAATAAGTGGGCCTCAAATCCTTGGCAAATAGCCAAGTGTTTTTTGCCTCCAGACGGATACGCCGGAAAGAGTTGCGTTCAAGATACAGACTTCAACGCAATCATTAGTTTTATGATTAACTGCACACACTTCGACAGCAAGTTTTCGTTTCCCATAGATCCAGCAAAAGGCAGTCCGTCATGTTTACTGACAAAGGTAAGCATTTAAGAATCATGTTTAATGTCTGTCAAAATGTTTGCACCATAAGCAATTGTTAACATTGCTACCGTCCGTTCATTTGTCCTTCTTTCATTGTTTAAATATAGTTAAATTGTACAATAACAATTAATCATCTTAAATAACTTGATCTTGACATATTTTTTTTATTTCGGTTCAGGGCTACATACATGCAATAGCCTGAATACTATAAAGCGTATTATTTTCTAAACTCTTAAATATGTTTGTCTCAATTAATTGAAAGCGACTGTAATTAAATGGGTAGTGTACGCGGATTGGAATGAACACAAAATTATTAATTTAAAACGAAAAGCGATCACATTTGCTCTTTATAATCTGACTATGATAAGTGAGTAGTGCTATGTTGATTTTCACACCTGTAAAAAAACATCCTGTTAATTATACTATATTTTCAATAAAATTAAATTTCATATTAGGCATTCACAATAGAAATTTAACATTTTGAAGCATATATCGACTAGGAAACACTAACGTACGTAACGTCCGAGATCATTACACGCATTACTCTGTTCAACTGCTTGCATGAGGAAAGTATTCGTGGATTTATGGTGTTGAGGATTCGCTCATGTGACGTTAGCGTTTTTAACACTGATATAAGTACGACAACTATATCAGCGTTCTTGTGGCGTATACATACTGATTTTTGTAATGTACAATTGTTAAAGCTGCTATGACACAGACTTTGAAATTGAAAAAAAATGACAAAAACTGACTCGACTCGATTAGAAATCAAGATTGTGTAACAAATCAAACGCTCTGAAAATTGAGACATTGTCAAAGGTCCAACCTTTTTTAAGGTTCTCTTTAAAAATTGTTTAAAAATATGCATGGTTTAATATGGACACACGTAGCAAAAAGACTTCTGTATATATCTTAAAGTATTAGTTGACAACGCAATTATTAAAATTTTGCACCTTATTTCCAAAATATTTGATTTCCGCAAGGAACATATTTTGTTTATATCTATAACAGCCCCTAGTGGTTCATTTAAAAGATTTTTCACCGTTTGCCACGAGCCTTTACTCTTATTACAAATGGGGTTAACTTCATTAACAGAAAGATAACAATATTTTAATCTGAAACCATTGACATGTAACAATTTTGTTTGTCAAATCACGCAAATGTGCATATTGTTTTAGTCTATTGTCAAAACACAAACAAAACACTCAAATACACTCGCTTACAAAAAGTTAAAAACGTGTTTATGGCTTTTATTAATGCATCGTTATAGTTCCATTTTAAAGACGTTTCATATGAATATGTGAAACAACATTAAAGGGCCATGTCAACGGTTAATACTTTTTTTAAATTAAGATTATATAAAAAAGCACAACATGCATTTAAAGGGTGATACATTTGCTCCGTTTTGATCAACTCTAATTGCAACATTCATTTATCTCATCGAAGTAACATTTTTGTGGAAGTGATTTCAATCGATGTAAATTAACAAATATGATGCGGCATTGCATGCATTTTCTTATTCTCTTAACGATTTCAATACTGCATCTAGATGTGTATTGCTGAACATCGTTGATATGGAGTCATATGCATTGTAATAATAGACGGCTCTACTGAATGGGATACTCAGAAAAACGTGCCCCTTAAAAAGATTATGGTAGCAACATAAAGACAATACTTTAAAAATACAAACATCATTATTTTCTATTAGGCCCGTGACATTGGAAGGAACATCCGTCATTCTTCTCAGTGTAAGTTAACAGACACGGAAATCCAGGACATCTTTACAACACTAACTAGCCTTCTCAAGGACCCAACAAGTCTAGCTCACGATGTCGCTGCAAAAGATGCTGCAAGCAAATTAGGAAAGGTACAATTTATTGTTATGCGATTCATTTTGTCTTGTGTGATGGAGTCATTTAAGCCATACGTGGGTATACGGTTGCTTTATTACTTTTACGATCCATTAGAGTTTTATCTTTTACATAAATTACATGCTATTTATGTTTTGCTGTGCATGTTTTGGACAATAATAATTAAATAAAAAAAAGGTAATTCATTATTTTTCAAGTTAAACATAACATTGAAACAAAATCGATGGTTTTCATAGTTTCTACGTTAATACTTTTGCTGGGTTCACAAATTACGCGGTGCATATGGTCACCGCATAATGCTGCGTTATGAAAAGTGTACACTAATATCCAATAAATAAGGATGTCCGTTAAAACATATTATTTAAATTACTTTCTCTTTTGGTAATCAACATGTTGTTTTAAAATTTGCGCGTAAAGAAACCAAATGGTATGTCTTTTTAGCTGCTGCTTGTGCCATTTCATCTTTAAACTCTGACAATTGTGTTAACAGATTTTGAATCTATCATGCCCATGTGTTGTTTTTTTAATTGGTTTTGGAAAAAAAAAATTGTTTCAATGTAATAAATTCCATATGTTTGAAAATCACTACTGTGCAGCATTATCCATACTTTCATCAGCATGTATTACGACCGTTTACTCAATTAAAAGAACTCAATCGACGATCAACGCTTAATTGTAACCCGTAAATAATCTTCTTGACACAGCAATATACCGTTGCTTTCTATAAAATGCTGGCTCCATATACATGCTTAGTTTTTATTAAGTTACATTTTTATTTCCTCATGAAAAAACGTATGTCAGGCTTGTTCACATTCCGTCTAATTTTTAAGTTAAGTTTAAAGTATTTTTAAGTTATTGTAAAATAATAAAAAGAGATGTTTAATGAATTACTGGGGGTGTTTGTGGTCTAAATTGAAACTGTAATACTCAAGAAGTAAAGTAACAAGTGCTTTGACGCTTATGCCGCTAACACTTTTCTTTTAAATGACACTCTTAACAAATTGCTTTGTAAGCGAAGGTAAACGAACAAATTTACTTCAGTGATAATGACTGTTCTTGAAATAGTTATGAACTTCATGACGCATTCCAAAATTACAAAGTGTATAAATATCAAGGTGGAAAATATTTATATTGTCGCCACTTTAAGTGGGGTCAAACATGATGAATACTTCTATCATCATACCAAAGAAGAATCTTCGACACTACTTTTAAGGTGAAGACCTTCATAGTTCAGTAATACATACCTTTGATAGTGTTCAATCAAGAAGACTTATGTAATGGAATTGTATGGATAAATAAACAATTGCAAGGGCTGTCTGACTTACAAGGGGATTTATGTCATGCTCGTTTAAATGGATTGCATACAACTTTCGATGTCCGACTAATAAACATGGTCGAACGTAATACAATTTAAGAACAAAAACGAAACCTGAACGAAAACCTGATAATCGTTTCCTACATACAATAAATGTAGTGAGTGTTGTAAATATTGATACAAATGTGTGTTCCTTAATTTCACTTAATTAGACGAATATAGGGTTTGTTTAGAGGAAAGGTTACGGTATATATACATATGCGATTTCGACTGCATACAAGACACCCATCAGTTGTGTGCAGAGTTAAAGTATCACATAAGGTTAAGGTCACAGCTACTGAATAGTCTGCTTCTTGTTTATGTGGAACTAGTTCGGAACATAGCTCGTATCACAACCTTGCGTATATTATTTACCGCTTATTAATATTCAATACAAATATGTGTGTTGTTATACATGTGTGCTAGTAATTAATTATTTTCTATTCGCTTTTGTATGTTTGATTGTGAACGATTTATACATCTATCGTTTTTATGTTAAAGAAACAATATTGATTTAAAAAATCAAACTGATAATCCAGTATCCGTCAAGAGCTTTGGGGATTTTCTTGCGATTTTAGTTGTTACCGCAGTGGTGGTTACCATGCCAGGAGTTTGCAAAATTGAAACATGTTCCGCCCTATGTATATACCTTAGTCTGTATAAAGTATAAACTGACCAATTACTCGACGTAAATGTGCATAGATAGCATAACGTATTTCGTCCCTCTGGTATGTACAATTTAACATGTATAATATAAAATAAACCATGTCGTAAAACAAACAAGGCCATAGGCAAAAGCACATGGGAAATGAAGTATATTGTGCCAACAATTTGCCCTGTTAATTTTGAAAATTACACAAACATCAAAAGCACTTAGGTTTAGGTTCCGAGTCTAAAATTCATTTCGTCTATACAGCTGCAAACCGATTTATTGAAGTTTACACCAGAGGAAATGATTCAGATACTGGAAGGTTTTCAAGATACCCTTAAAAAAGTTCAAGATGCTCTTGAAAAAGTCGACAATGAAACAGAGAAGACACTGACTGAGATAGGAGTGTACGTTGGCCGATGTAAGGAAGAGCTGAAAGAGGATACGGACAAAAAGAAACAAGAACTGGAGGAACTTGCCAGCAAATTGAAAGATGATTTAGATAAACACAGTCGGAAGTCTGCCGAATCAGACTACGAGCAAGCATGTGAAGGTAAACCTGAGAGAAGATTTCGCTATTGATTATTTCACTTTTCAAATTTGAGATCAAAACACGTGATAATGATTACGTTCTTCGTTAACAATCCAACATTTGTGTTGCCCAGTCAGCGAATACGATTAATTAAAAACATAGGCGCAAACATGTCTAACGTACTTCACCTAACGTTTAATCGTTTAAAAGCAATTGCAAGTCAGTTGATATCGAGTGTTGCTTATAAAACCGAATACAAGCTGAAATTTCGGATGTTCATCTCTTCAAATTCTATCTTAAAATTAAAAAAATAATTTAACACAATCGGAAGATTTTTGACGAAAAAAAAGTATTTTGCGACATTAAAAATAGACCAGACAGCAACTTGCGTGGCTTTTTGATGTTCTCGTACTGTTTGCAAAATTTAAAAACGTACTTTTTGAAGTAACAATAACTATCAACATAAAAAACAATTTCCGGGTTACTTTCCCCTTAGTGTTGATTATTGGGGTTATAACCGACGGAGTTAAAATGGATACGACTTGAACCACGAGCACAAAAGCACGAGTGGTTTGATAACAATCATCAGAAACCGTTGTTTATTACCACAATAACAAGCACACTTAGCCGTTTATTATTTTCGTTTATTAATAACACGTGTTTATGTATTTGTATATGTCAATGATCTTTATTTGCCATATTGTGTACACTGTGTTTTTTTTTTAAATTTAAGAGCAGGTGACAAACTGATAGAACAATGGTCAATTCACCAATCTGTAAACCCGTTCCTTTAACTCATGAATCATCAGTCATCCGTTTTAAAGACATTTAAAACCTTCAATTCTTTCACTGAGAAGAGATTTAATTTGCCATAATTCAGCGGATTTTGAAATCCTTAATTGTATTGCTTTTTAATATCGCTTGCCAGTAGACATTTAATGATAATACGATTTATGTTCTGTTTACCCTTGTGCAGTTTAACAGTATGTTCTCAAGTACCATTTTAAAGCGAATATTAAAAAAATCACACGCAATAGACTAAAGCGACGTAATCAGCACCCGGTAGCAATTTTAGTTAAGCTTTGTTATGGTACCTGTTTGAGATGTTATTTGATTATTCGACTGACATCCGGTCCAACTGAGGCCACATCATTTACTGATTTATCCGATTTAGGTCGTTAAGTAGTCTTAATTTCCGGATTTAACTTGTAAGCTTAATCAAACGTGAACTTGAAAATGTATAATTATAAGTCCAGTAAATTATCAGATCGTGCAAACTATTTTACATTTCAAAGGATGGCAGATGGTCTACTGTATTCGGTTCCAAACATTGTACATGTAAAATTAAACGGTGGTAACGTTTGTTGTCAACAGAAGATGTTCAATATATGCGTTTACTTGTAACATGGTCTGCAGTGGTTCTTTTTGTTATTGTAAACTTATACTAAAATTCTACTACACCACATGCATATATGTTATTCGCTGTGATATCATTTCAGATCTTAGGGAACGATTGATGGAATATTACAAAGACACTTCTAGCAATGTGCCTCTGTCAAACTTGGATCCGTCTCTTGATAAACGTATAACAGACATATATGCAACACCCAAAATACATCAAATCAATATAAACAAGGATGGAAAGCACTCAAAAGCTGAGCCCGTCTTTTCTTACAAAGAAATATTTTACAAAAAGGATATTTCAAATCGACGTATATACGTTCAAGGCGAACCCGGCAGCGGGAAGTCAACGTTTGCAGCTAAGTTGGTTCATGATTGGTCCGATGGAAATCAACCCTCATCTACTACTCCCAAAGAAATTAAAGCGTATGATGACATGCTTACAATAAAAAAATTCAAGTTCGTGTTTTTCATCGCATTGAGAGATTCGAGGGGTCAGACTGATATAACACAAATGATAAAGAAACAGCTTATTGATAACAAATATACTGAAGAAGAGCGTGACGTAGTGTACAAACTATTAATACAAATAATACAGACAGAACTGTGCCTAATAGTAAGGGACGGTCTAGATGAATGGGTGGCTCCTGTAGGTTGTAACCAAGCTGAACCATCCATGGCTGGATTTCCAAATGACAAATGCACGGTACTTACAACATCTCGACCTTGGAAACTAGTTGATGAACGTATCAAGAATTCACAGATCGACAGTTTGTTAGAAATTGAAGGGATAAGCGACCCAGAAACGTTTATTGAAACAATATGTCGATGCATTACTGACGAGAAAAAGGATCTGAAAGCAATTGTGCGGACATTTGAGACATTCGTTAGAGATCGAAATCTCGATTTTTTATCAAATTCACCGAGGCTGTACACGCTTGTAATCTGCATGTGGGTAGACACGATGGAGGAGGTGGGATATTTGAAAGGATCATCTTTGTGTGCACTGTACACTACTTTGCTTGAAAGTATGTGTAAAAAGGCTAACAATACAAGTGGTTACTTTAACCAATTAAACATTAATCCTTTGGATTGCTTTTCTAGCACATATTATTTGCATCCGAACATTCAAAACATAGATGCAATATCAAAAGCAGCTTTTCATCTGTTGTTTTCTCTTGAAAAGGAAAGGTCTATTGTTTTCAACGATACCATATTGTCAAACTATGTTTCTGAAGTTGAAAAAGAATTTTCACTCAAAGCAGGACTGATATCAAAACGAAAAGCTAAACAGTATTTAAATGTGTCTATCTCATTTATTCACAAAAGCATGCAAGAGTTCCTCGCTGCCTATCATATCGCCCGCAATATCCATCTGATTGATGACGTCATCTCCGAATACCTTACAAGTCATAATGATGCATATCTCGACATATCCCAGGTGTTTATATTCCTCTGTGGACTGGATATATCTTCCGCGAATAAGCTTTCAAAAATAATGGATGCACGCTCTACTGCTGATGGTTCGAAACCAAGATTCAAAAAGTTTCAAGAATTAATTCTTGCAGGATACAGAGAAGCTGTTGCCAATCGACATGATGGCGATCTACTCAAACTAAGTCACTTCTACATCGAGGCCCAAGACGACATAAGAGATTTGCATATCGTATGGACCAACAACAAATCCAATGTCGTTTCCCTGGATATAAGCATGGATAAAATATATTTTTTTCCATCTAACAGTGGTGAGTCGTCATCTAAAAGTGGCGAGTCGTCATCTGAAAGGGGCGAGTCATCATCTAAAAGTGGCAAGTCGTCATCTAAAAGTGGCGAGTCATCATCTAAAAGTGGCGAGTCGTCGTCTGCAAGTGGCGAGTCGGTATCTCATTTTGAGTTTGACCTCTCATCATGTCATCAGATGAAATCACTGGACTTATTTGGAGACGGTATATGGATGAATGGTACAGTAACGTTTATTCCATCAACAACTTTTCTATTTGGCCATTTTTTACTGTTCTATTTTTTGCAAAATCTGAACAGGCGAAAATACGTAATAATTGTGCCATATAACCATTTTGTATCGATTGTTCCTTATTGCGTCATTCATTTTACACTACTTGAAGTTTTTTGTTTCATTTTTAACAAGTCAAATTCGGCCATTTTGTATTTTGAACATCCGATCAACATAAATACGTTACAGTTGCAATAATGCATAAAACAAATCTAATGATAAAACGCTCAAAAGTGTTGAAGCCACAGTTCAATAATAATTGAATCGACTGTAAACAAGTGGCGTGAAATAGCGGACATTATAACGTGCAAAGCTCGGAGCCTGTCAAATTTATGCGCGGCAGTTAGTAGAATAGCATGCATCAGTCAACGTGGTCTTTCTAGTAAGAGTTAAATGCGAAGCTGCAGTTGCATGTCAAGCTTTATATTTCAGAACATTAATTTTGTGTGTTCTGTGACTTTACAAATCAGGCGGTAGTAAAAATACAACGATAGAACTTGCGTACGTTTGACATATTGATGTCCAAATAACCTCTAACAATTAATAACTAATATTGCAGTTGATACATATGTAATATTTTCTGGGTTGGTTTTGCTTTTATCAATTGGTTCGCTTAAAGCCAATTAAGCACTACAAATTTGATAATGAATAGCGTCCTCGGCTGGTGGTGTCTAGACGCCTGAAAAAAAATAATATGACAATGCGGGAAAACTGGTTAAATGCATTCAATGCCGACAACGCACACGCGTGTTAATGAGAACACGTACTTGTAATAGTTCTAAAACCTCCGCGCACACACTCGGCATATCAGATTCTTATTGGAATAACACACTATGTGCTTATTGTCGAGTCAAATGTATTTTTCAAGTAATGGTGTAAATGTGTTAATTTGTTTTCTTTTTTATGCATGTTTGATTGAACATTATTTTCACAAAATCTGATTGAATATAAAATTACCTTTTTATAAGCCAAAAAACACGTGTATAGGAGGTATATTTTTATTTAGAATATTTTTTCTAATAAAAGGAGTCGTTGTTGTTAATCTAAAGAGAATATGACCGTTCTAGAGACTTTGATTATTTTATATCTGAGTCATAAAATAGCTAATAGTGTTTTGCATATGATGCTGGGTCAATTTGTTATTTTTGTTTTAGAAATTAACGCTTGGACTTGGCATTTGGACTGTTTTGTAAACTATTGAGGAGCGTTCTCGAGAAAAACTGTATTGTCTCGTGGTCTGCGAAGTTAAACACGGACACGAAACTATCATAGATTAGTGAATTTCCAAATAGCATATCACACAATAAATTGATAGCTTTGTACGATTCAAATTGTCAGTACAAACACTATATGATTATGACTACAGACTAATCGTGTGAATATACTCGTATCAATAGTATGCAAGTAGTCACACAACAGTTTTAATATATCATGTAAATACCTTAATACCGATAAATAATAATAGTTTTGCATTTATACCAGCACCATACAATGTTCTCGAAGAAAATGTTGTTTTTATCAAATTTGTGATTTTCCAGCATAGTTGGTAGGTTTCTATAAGTCATTGGGTCGCTTAACAAATAATCGAATGTCTATGACCTACTCTTGTGACCAAGAAGACATATTATTTCGTGTATTATAAAAAATACTCGTCTGTATTATACAACATAATAAATGTGTAGACAAAAATATTGTAAACAGCGCGCAGAATATATTAACAATGCTATTATATCAGGCTACTATAGACTGTAGTGTTGCTGATTTTTTTCAATCAAATAGACTTTTTTTCAAATTTGTTATTTAAGTTATACATATAAATACTATATGAAAAATGAAATAAAAACATATTGTCACCGGCCTTGTTTTGATTTTATTCATCATTATATAACATGTACTTTTTCATTAAAACTGAAAATCTCTAATTGCGTAAAAATAATTAATATCCTATGAAATTGGCAACATGTAGATATTAAATAAGCTAAGATACATCATATACCATTTAATTAAACCACACACTTCCAATCAAATGGAGTACGCAAGTAAAATTTTAAGACATTTAATTTTTATAATTTTTATGTCATTCCACAAAACGTCAATCTTTTACTATTTTTACCACATAAATGGAATTAAAAAAGTTATGTCCACTAGAATTCTGCGAAACTGCTCAAATATATTCATCTACGTGTTGTCATCATAACCCAAAAATAAAAAGGGGGTCTTCGCACTTTTAACAGAGATTTTTTTTTAACAATCCCTACCGACTATGTCAAATTTCATAAAATACAGCAATTAGGCAAATCCCAAGTACCGGTACATAGATTGCTAGAAATATGCATAAACATTATAAATTGTCTACAATCGTCACTTGGATAACAACAGCTTACCAAAAAAACACAAACAATAATACATTATTTAATCACAACCATACAGTATCAAACTTGACCGTAATCATCAATAACTTATAAGGACTTGTTCACAGATTTCAGCATGTTTTGATGTTTGTCATTAAATGATCTAAATTGTTTAAGTAAACAACAGGACTAAAGAGCTCCTGTATAAAACAAGAATGGAATTAAAGAAAGAAAAACAAAGTAAAAAAAGGTTAACCGCACCAGGTCTAGAACCACTGCCCTTTGTTATTATAAACCAACTCGGTCATTTGTGACGATACTGATAACACAAATATTGGGTTGTGATAATAGCATCATCGGTGTTGCTATAAATATATCCCCGGTTAAATACATATTAAATATTGCCGCAACAACCCTTAAGTATATACACAAAGGGAAATATGAATAAAATGAGCATTAATTAATGGAAAAAAATGAAACAAATACAAATTTGGACCTTTTCTTTTCATTGGCTGCAGACGAACACAAATTAAAACAGTAATGATAAACATTTAACTTAATACAAATTGACTTTGAATTAAAAACAAGATTTGATCAAAAGAAGACTTTAAGACAAATAGTTTAAACCTATTTATTTAAGCTCGATTGCATCGAAAGCCATAGGCTTATATAAACGCTCTCGAGTCCGTTTCCTGGGACTATAACCAGTACTTGGTGTCTTTGGGGAATATCAAAGGAACGCTCCCAGTGGGGTTCGAACCCATGACCTCCCGATCGCTAGGCGGACACCATATCCACTACACCACGGCGACTTATTAAGACAAATAATCACTATACGTCTTGTCTAAGATTATATATATATAAAAAATAACTAATACTTTATAAATACAAACATGTGAATACCATACACAATGAATTAACATTGACAAAGTAAAATACTTAATACTTAATTAAGATGTTTTGTCAATACCTTTCATGCCTAATAATACATGTACATTTCCGTTTTTAAGTGTCTGAAATCAAAATTGCACATAAAAAATGTTTTTTTTTCTACACAACTTTAACCAAACAGGAAATTTTTGTTAGGACTGGTAGTCAACCTGAAAATGTAAAAAAGATACCTTTAGAAAAAAACATCACCAGACACTCATTTCACAACTGCTTTAATAATAAAAATCTAGATCTAAAAATTATTATAAGACTTTTTATTTGAATTTAGATCTATAATATTCAAAGATAAAACAAAAGCATAAAACAAATAAAAAAATACTATCAAAAATAAATTTGTCGAAAACAAATTGAGAGGCAGATTAAGAATCGGACCGGTGAAACTGACGAGGCTAGAATTGTGCCGCCAAGAATTTGGGCGAATGATTATGACCCATCGAAATGTGTGGTCCCAACTTTCTGCAATGTATGTAAAAACATTATTATAATAAAATAAAACAAATCAAACATGAGATAAAATGTCATAATAGAGTTTATGAATAACATTTTTGTAAGCACAACTTGAACAAATTACAACTTATACACTATAATATTATCTCAAAAATGATAATGTATAAACTGGCAATACGCAACTTTATATAAAAAATAATTCAGAATTTCTTTAAACTTACAACATTTTTATAATATACTAAGGGCTTTGTTTGCTCATAAGAGAATTGCAATTTTTGCACAAATTTGAGAAGTTCGCGACTCAAATGCCCTCAATTTTGAAAGTTTTTTTACAATATTAAACAGTGCTCGACACATTTTTTCACAAGTTTGAAAAGTGAGTGACTCATTTTTTCACAATTGTGAAAAGTTTGTGACTCATTTTTTTCACAAATTTCAACAGTGAGCGACTCTTTATTTCACAATTTTAAAAATCACGCGCCTCATTTTTTCAGAATATTAAACAGTGTGCGACTCATTTTTTCACAGTTTTGAACAGTGCATTACACATTTTGTTCACAATTTGGAACAGTTTGTGACTCATTTCATCACACTTTGAACAGTGGGCGACTAATTTTGTGAACAATTTTGAACAGTGCGTGGCTCATTTTTCACAATTTTGAACATTGCACGACTCATTTATTCAAAATTTTCAAAAGTTCGCGACTCATTTTTTCCACAAAATGAGGGGGCAAGGTCGCTTTACAAAGATGGGAAACAAATGCTCAGAAACTATATCCGAAAAACAGCCACATTGCTTATCGGAGCAAAAATGACAAATTCTACTTTCAACGAGCACTCAGACCTAAAACGGTAGGGCAACTGGCACTTATCGTTAGTTCATCAGCATGATAATGGGTGTCAACAATAGCATAACTAATGAAACATGTGTATTTGTACATGTATAACAATGAAACTTACCAATCGATCGGCCTGTAAACATATGGTGCAGAAGCTGTGGGATTCAGGATGCTCTCACAGTGATATTATGCAGAAAAGTGGTCACAATAACGTAAAAAGCATTATTTACCTCAGCAATATATATCTCCAGAGACAAAAAAAATATGTTCATTGATTTTATCAGGCACTGAATTTCAAACAGCAATTACAATTAATACCGCATGTCACACAGAAAGTCTCAAAACAAGATGCAAAACCAAAGCATCTTTGTTTTATCTCACACACAGCTGTATTCTACAAAAGCAGCTTCCTTAGGAACCTTAGTTTTCGAGGAAACCGTCAACATCTCACAACTCAACGTATACTACGGATATGAACAAGTTGAAAAATAAATCACTGTTATCCATTTTAATGTGCTCATTACGTTAAATTCCTGTGCCATTTTGTAATTGTCTTTATTGTTTTATTTTTCACACTACACATTCGCTTTGAGTTTGAAAATAGCCGTACGTGGAAGTACATTGTGTTATTTAAATAAATATTGTTAAGTATTTTTATTGCAGAAAATTTAATTTTAAGTATCGATTTATCACGTTTATTTTTTATTTTGTTAAGTTCTGTGCGTTAATATATTATTGTTTGATGTTCACTTGCGAACTATTTTGTATGTGTAAATATGCATAGACGAACGCGCCACAGTAGCGGATGTAATCAAGCCGCTTCTTATTTGTGTATTTTACCACCATGCATCAATAACATTAAGCGGTTGTTTGTTCTTTGTTATCATGTTTATATTTTCTTTTTTGCTTTAAATGTGACATAATAAATAGAATATATAGTTGGTAACTTTTGATATCATGTGATATCAGACTAGTCATCAATCATATATTCGCTATATATTGTACGACATCATTTATAAACATCTGCGGATCATGATACATTACTAATATGCGGCCTTATAATTATGAGAATCATGATACTCAGTGTTATTTTCCGCATTTCAATTGTTCAATTATAAACCATCAACCAGTAAAACTTCCAGCATTGTTTATGGTTTTTTATGAAATAATGGAACTTAAGGTAATATGTAAATGGGTGATCTTTTATTTTTCTGACAGTTGATACATATCAATTGTTTTCAATTCGTTACAAATGGAACACACGTGCGCCTATAACAACCATTGGAAGCCAAACTAAAATAAAATCGTATTATATTTTAATTAGCATGTTGTTGTTTTTTTTCCAGATTTTGCAAGTTTTGCCACATCAGAATTTCCTGTGCGGGTTGTTATAAACGGTGGAGACCCAGCACAGTATTCAGTTCCTCATCAAGGACTGACCTCCATAGAAAGAATTAAACTGTACGATGTCGTTTGCTCTTCTTCCTGGCTACACAGTCTGTTCAAAACGCTGATAACACTCGGTCATCACATAGAGTGTGAGCTATGGGAATGTAAAATAAAGTCGTGCCATGAGACAGAAGAAAGAAAGTTACATATAGAGACAATAATGACCATAATCATTAATTCAAACAATGCATTTGCATTGACCGATGTTGAGAAAGTGGGACCTGGTCTGTGGGAAGCTGTTCATAGTCTCAACATAAAAATGCTTAGCCTGGATGTTCAGAAGAGGGAAACCATACTGGTTCAACTTTCAGATGGGTCGCTCTCGCAGTTACTAGCATCACTTACTCAGTTGGAAATGCTATATATAAAGGCATCAGAAGACACACCAATCGCTTTGTGGGAAGCAATCACTGGTCTAAATATTGATGGTCTTCATCTATATTTTCGGGATGTTAATCTGGATCATGTTGAGTCTTTATCGAAGTCACTATCATCACTTAAACTGCTGCAAAAACTCGCTTTTGAAGTGAGTGATGCCGGTCATTGTATGTTTAAGGCTATCTATGGGCTGGATATCAATAGTCTGTTTCTGATTAATATCGGAAGAGGTATGAATGTGAACCATAAAGAATATTTGTCGGATTTACTAAAATCGCTCACACAACTTGAAGAGCTCTGTATTCAAGCAGATCATGACAGTCTTGGTATGTGGGAAGCTTTTAATGGTCTGAATATCAAGAGACTAAGTTTGCTTATTGAAAGAACACATTTTACTGTTAATCATATAGAGTCTTTGTCGGAGTCACTTACATCGCTCACTCAGCTTGAGCAGCTTATCATTAAAGTCGATGATAAGAGTCCTGGTCTGTGGGAGGCTATCGATGGTCTGAACATCAAGAGTCTGAGTCTGAGAATCAGATCGGAAGATTTTACTGCGAATCATGTAAAGTCTTTGTCGAAATCACCAATATCGCTCTCACAGCTTGAACATCTCGGTATTACAGGGGATGATGACAGTCCTGGTCTGTGGGAGGATGTCTATGATTTACATAGCACGACTTCGATGTTGAGTGGTGAGGAGAAAGGTTTGACTGTTAATCATGTTAAGTCTTTTTCGGAGACACTAGCATCGCTCCAACAGCTTGAAACGCTCGGTATTACAGTGGATGATGACAGTCCTAGTCTGTGGGAGGCTTTCTATGGTTTGCGTATCAAGAGTTTGACATTGGGTGGTGGGGAGAAAGGCTTTACAGTGAATCATGTCAAGTCTTTGTCGAAGACACTAGCATCGCTCCAACAGCTTAAAACACTCTGTATACAAGTGGGTGATGACAGTCCTAGTCTGTGGGAGGCTTTCTATGGTTTGCGTATCAAAAGTTTGACATTGAGTGGTGATGAGATAGGCTTTTCGGTGAATCATGTTGAGTCCTTGTCGAAGACACTAAAATCGCTCAAACAGCTTGAAACACTCAATCTTATATTAAATAATGACAGCCCCAGTCTGTGGGAGGGTCTCCGTGGTTTGAATATCAAGAGTCTGAAGCTGGACGTGAATCATAAATCTTCACAGTCGAAATCACTAGCATCTCTCACACAGCTAAAAAGATTTACCATGTGTGCGAAAACGTACAACGATATTCATCTAACACAATCATTACAATATTTAGATTTCTACTACGAAAGATTGTCCCCACGCGAATTACGCGAACTGGTGAACAAAGTCTTAGAATTTAATCATTTTGTTCAATGTAAACTGGAATTCGGTTGCTCTGGTGGAAAAGAAGAATACTTTACCATCGAACAGAAACTAGATGAACTGACGCGTGTTGAAGTTCAATTTCACTTATATGAACGGCCAAGTGATACTCACACGGGAAATATGGAATGTAGAATTTCAATGGAACTACGGATTAACCCTGTGACAGATTCAGCCTCAACCACGCCTGTTTGTAAGCTACCTTAATTATATTTTAATTGTATGGACAATTGCATTTGGATTGTTTTGCACCATGTTTACATAGCTAAAGATATACATTCACATACATAATATGTGAACTATCAACAGTAATAGATAACATTAAGTATGAAACTGGGGAAAATGACCGCTTTTAGCTATATGAAAAACAATTTGGTTGAACACTAACTCTGCAAATATATGTTTTTTTTTACTTTCGAGGATAACAAAACAAAACTAGGCGAAAAAAAAAAGAAACTTTCATATAGAATACTAGGAGACACTAACATTATTTGAGCATATTGAGAAAAACACTAGAAGGTTGGAACGGGTGAAGAGTTTCCTTTGGACACTGTTCAATTAAATTATCATCAATAACACACAATGTAACTTGCTTAAGATGTTTACGGACCGAACAGATGTTCATGAGACAACACTCGATCATTCATCTATATCACACTTAAGCTAGCTCACTTAAGTATAAGACGAAGACTTAAACACAAACACGAAAATCAAATTTGAACTAACATAACAAATAAATCTGCAATTTTACAAAATTACTATTTATCCTTTAAAAAAAATATAACCAAATTAATCATAAATAAATATAGTTTTATGTGTTGTATTCTAGTGACGTCACGTTATGACTAAACCTTAAATAATTATAAAAGAGCATATAACAGCGATAAAACACAAACAACTCGCACAAATGTTTACATAGCTCTGACCATCTGACCACAAAAGCACACATCCAAAACCAAAATACATAAAATATGTCATACTATAAAAACACAGCAAATATCTCATACTATTAACAGATGTAATACTTCGTTATAACCACTATCGTATGACACTTAATTCACGTCCAATCGGTTGCATTATGAGTCCGACAAGATCAAGTCCACGGAGGAATGACGATTTTGTATAAATTCACCTTATAACTATACCATTTCGAAATCAAGTGATAATTTTATACATTATCTACCATATATTTTATTGCTCTTATCATTCACAATCAAATAAATCAAATTAAAATTAAGAATAGTTTTGTATTTTATACTTTTACTTTCGTTTTTTGTAGAGCAATCGATTATTAGAACTGGTTTTAATATTCTGACTTATTCTGATTGATATTAAATTTGATTAATAAAATGCAAGAACACAACCACATCATTTGAAATACATTTAATAGATGTAATTAATTTTATTTCGTCATAAAATATTTTGAAGAGCAGCAAAATAATTAAATATCATACACAAGTTTATTAACATATTATAAATCGATATTTGGAAAAAACATAAACATGTGCTAACATTGTAATATCAATAAAATCTTCAAATGCAACAGTCCTCTCAAACCATGTACAGCGCATGCGCAGAAAAACGGATCTAAGCGTGTTCCATATATGGAAACATTCTGAAAAAGCTTAAATGGGTGTGGACTGTGTACATTAAAACAGTACATTTCAAAATCCCAGTTCCTTTTTGTCACTGTTTATAGTTTTTTTTTATTGATATTGCAACTTTAATAAACGTAAAATGACAGAAGTTGAGCCTCTGCATCACAAAAAAAGGCAAAACTAGGCGCGCCTTTTAAATACTTGGAAAAGTATGAGAAACAAGAACAAATAATGCTTGGGAACCTGATTTGAACAATAACAAAACAAGTAAACACATGAATCTCCATAGCATGTTAGTTTGTTTTTGCGATGTGCTAATAACATAAATATTTTGTTTCCATCTATAAGATTACATGTCAATAAATAAGATTTATCCTAGATTTTCAAGCCCTTTCTTCTTGATATTGTGTAAGAAGATTGTTAAAGCTATATTTTATGCACGATGGTAAATTATTGAGTGTTTTTTGTTCAATAATATATGACTGAAAGTATTTTATATGATTCAATGTTTCTACTCAGACTCCTTTAAGGACCTCTTAATGTCCAAAGCTGGCTGCACAGAATAAGCTAAATAAAAAAAATCGTTCTTGACCGACTGTTTGGGTTCTAAAAGGCCGAGGGCTTGTTCATCTGGCTGAGCTGATTACACTCACATCTTTTATTCTTTTCGATTACATACTTTCATTATCATTTGATTGACTTATCTTATGTTATTTTATTTTTCAGCACAACAAGATAAAACAATATGCTGTATTCTATAAACGCCGATGTACCAATCTGAAACCGTATAAGTATCGATAAATTTGCATATTAAATCATTTTTTTTACAAAGTTAATGATGTTGACTGTCGTTTAACCCTGAAACCATAATTATGATTTTTATTTACGATTTTTTCATTGTCAAATATATATATTACTCACAAAACATGGAATAACATCAACGTAAATAGACTCGATTACAGTCAAATAGGAAAACGTAATGACTACTGTTTGAATTTCGCAAATATCTATATTTTGTTCGTTGGTATGATGTGTTTAAATTAAAATACAGTAATTTAGTGCAACAGTTTTGTTTGCTTTATAGTGTACAATACATCTACTTTCGAGCAGAAAATAAACAAAATACAAAAAAATAGAGCAAGTATCAAGTCAACTGTTATTATGTATATATTAATACTTTGATACAATCGAAATTTCTGTTTAATAAAAGGCTTTTTCTTATTTTAGTGTCATTGTAAAAGAAGAACACACGTGATCGATCATCTCTGAGACATATGCCAAAGGCACGGGCCTAAATAAAAAAAACTTGCATGTGTAAGACAATCCGGTTCATTACTAACGTGAAAGTGTTAATAATGCTGACTACGAGGATGACCAAACCAATATTGTTTTTGTCGTAACGCACAATGTTGAAAGTGTACAACATATTTGTAATATTTTAATCAACTTTCAAAACGATGCCGAAATTAACTAGGTTCTTCAACCTATTAATTATTATGAAAAAAGTAGTATAAGGGCAGAATTGGGATATTTGCCAAAACAGGAGGAGGAAACCTGCAAAGATTCTTAAATATATATTCGAAACAGTTATTTAACAAACACAAGTTTTATTCTTTCATGTCAGTTATATCTTATCAACTAAATGAATATAGCAATACCGACCGCGTTCGTTTTCCCCCAGCTTAGGATAGTATACAAATACATGATGACCCTTTGAACAATAAAATGATGTCATCTCTGTGACCATTCTAGATGAAACATTAAAGTAGATAAAATCTTGTTGTTTAATTGGGAAAAACGGGTGTAAACTTGGGTGCAAAGAGGTTGTTAGGTCTTATATTCGCTTCACAAATTGTGAGGTAGCAGCTTTCTCCATCAAATTAAGAATATGTTGATCCTGAGCATGGTACAGCAATGCATCGCGATGGTTACCACATTGCCTATGTTCTTTTAATTACATTATTTGTTGTGTTATAAATTGTAGTAGCTGTGTTTTTGTTTATTTAAGTTTGCTGATATATCACCTATGTCTTTGAATTTGTGTCTTATATATAT
>VMBQ01000730.1:117833-163466 GCA_007657795.1 Dreissena rostriformis | reverse complement strand
ATATATATATATATATATATATATATATATATATATATATATATATATATATATATATATATATATATATATATATATATATATATATATATATATATATATATATATATATATATATATATATATATATATATATATATATATATATATATATATATATATATATATGCGCGCAGTACTTCCGATCGTTAGTATGTCCGATGTTTAATAACCTGCTTTAAATTCAATCATATCTTATTTATTTAATTGCAACTTTAAAAGCTGCTTAGTTACTTTCTTAGTTTCTTCTTAATATTTCTGCTACTTTTACTTGAGAAAATGTTTAATACACATTTATAGCAACATATTTACATCATCTCAGAATAAACCACGTCTTAACTTACAGCAACTGCGTAATTAAAGCCACTTTAAAATTATATTGAATTGGTTTGCTTGGCTTGTGTATGTCCCTTTTAGATATGCCCCTTTATAGACGGTACCTTTTGACAAAGTTACATGGTTGTCAACGTTTAATTACACATATAAATAACTGTCAAAGTGGCACTTATCTGTATTGAGTGTTTGTGAACATATATATATGAACCAACTGATAGAAAGTGCATTTTAAGCTTGAAGTCAAACAAATACTTTGGAATTTTTTCAGTTAGATCATTTCAAGGTCTACACCATGTGATCAAGGGGTATTGGCGTGCATTTGTTTAAGTCAATTTATTATATGTATACGTTTGCTCCTAGTTATATATAATGTTACTTTTATCTAGTGTATTATTCGCATTTACGCTAAGAATCATAGCAATTATTTGGATAATTGCCGACACTATTATTTTATATTTATTTCAAAATAGATAAGTATAAATTTATTTTCAATTGACTTAAGCATTATCGTGATGCATTTTTGTCCAGTACTCACGTATATTACGAGTATGTTAAACATGCATAAATGATGATTTACTGTTGTTCACAGTTGGTATATGTATTATGATACAACAAGGGTGGTAATTGTACCGTCATGTGAATATGAGTGGACGGAAGTAAGGTTTTATTTCATTGATGGATTACTTTACGATTTCTAATGGATTCGAACCTGATGCAAATGAACGCATACTGAATTATCATACCTGTCAACAATTAAATGCATTTTAATAAACTATATTTGTTATATGTAAGACTCACTTCTTATGCAACTACGTATGAGTGAATGACAATATATTCAGATACGGTATAATTGTGTGACCTATCATATTGTTTGTTATTCAAATAAACAATGCTCTCGTATTTTTTCATGTGTAGGTGTGTATTATAAGTAAGTCTTTTGTGAAAGTATGGGAATTTATGTGAATGTATTTCTGATTAACACAATTTAAAAATACTAAATTCAGACACATTCTCGTTATAAATGTGAGTGTGTATGTTTACAATTTATTTGAAGGAAACACGCTGTCTGTATTAACACCAAAATATAAACAACTATGCATCATACGTATTTTAAAATAATCAAACATCTATTTTCTAAATTCTAATTTAGCGTTTCATATAGCGGATAATGTTTTTATTCAAATATATGGCAATTTGTACTAACATACAACGCGCAAATGTTACTGGTTCACATACTTAGTAAATGAGTAAATTATTCAAAATTGTTTACTATATAGGTTGTGTAACTGTAACACGAAATTTTGATTTCTGTTCTTTCTTGGCATACGTCCTATTGTCAAAGAATTCTGATTCTGAAATTATTGTTTGAGTAAAAATTACCGAACAAGAAAGGATTCTCATTCATTTCAAGTTGCCAACGCAACGGGCCAAGGGATATGTTTTCCTTTTATGTCTTATTTCACACGTATGAAAATAAGTTTTGATCAAGCAAAAAGTTTTTAGTATATATTTATATGTGCATGCACGTGTTCCATTTATGATATAAACAAAGGTGTAATAAGTGAAATAAAGAATATATGTGAACAAACGTGTTTTATCTCCCTTCAGAAAACCGGACAAAATACAAATATACAAAAAACCAATGCATAGTCGTAGATCATTTAAAAAAAGGACTAAACAAGTATAAACATTGATCATAGACATTGTCGGTGAGTTATCCTTGATTGAAAAATAGATGTTTTTTTTCAACCATAAACAATTCAAGTTCCAGATTCAGTAGCGAGGGCAACCACGTTTACTGCAAAAGAATGTGTTATAACCACTCTGCAGTTGAGACTTTACGATGTTGCAATAACTCGCATTTGTTGAAAAAATGTCTTATTTATAAACAACTATCGTGAGTGCAAGTATTAATTATTAAATATTAAGTAAGTAAAAGTATTGATAATACGAAGTATATCATGTGTTAAAGAACGCAACATGGTCCTAAATAGTTCATCATATTTCATAGTCCAGATTGCTCACATACGCAAAAATACTCAGAAGGTACATAGTTTTAATATAGAATAGTTCATCTATGCAAACATATGTTATAATATTTAAAAGTGATGATGAGTTTATTAGCAACTCATAGTTTAACAGGTGAATCATGTAACCGACACAGATCATGAAGGAAATATTTACCTAAAACTTGGAATTTAAAATACGTTTTCCATATTATAATTTTGACTAGGATAATAAATGTCTATACCAAACTTTTTTTCATTTTTATATATTTATTTACAACCATATTCTATTTGCAACATTCTAAAATAAAAGTAATACTATTAAAAGCAAGAAACAAGACATGTATTCGTAAACTGCACTTATTAGCCGTTTTATGGTCAATTTTGACCTTTGACATTTAAGTGTGTATCTTAAATAAAAATAAATATTATACATTTTTTTAAACACGATCGTCGATTAACACGATTGTACAAAATTTGCAAGTTTTGATTTTGTATATGCAGATTTCCAAAAGTAAAACACGAAGTTGACGAAACTTGTATTCACTTAGACCATTCACGATAACGTATAAGCACTAGCGGAATACAATACAAAAAGAGCAGAGGATGATAGAGCGGATATGATGAATAAGAAGCCAATATACAGAAGGATTGTTAAATCAAGAATTCAAAAGATGGAAACGCAAAAAAAAAGAGTTTAAGAAATAGAATTTGCTTAGGCATTATAACCAAAAGATTTTTGGAAGCTTGCTGGAGAAAAAAAAACAACAGCCTTAATGATTCGCTGTCGGTTCATGATTTTTTTTAATACGTCTTCTCTTTTTTGAACGAAATAACGAGTACGCATCATATACACGCAGAAAAATGTTTTTATTTGCATTATTTGTATACTAATAGATGCAGATTTGAAGAACATGACACTGAGATTGCAAAAAAAGCAACACAGAATGCAGTGTACCGTCTTAAACGCGATGAAGCTTGCAGCTTCGAATATTTTCTTCAAGAGTAGTTGGCAGAATGTCTCTTCTTAGAAAACAGTTTTATCCCGTTATAAATTCGGGCCATTTTCCTTCAGAATGGTTAAAACGTGTTGTTGTGCCTATTAAAAATATACCCCGGCAATATACATAACTTAAGGGAAAACTCTGGTGACCTTCATGTCAAAATTGTGAAAGTCACCCCAATAGGTTTTAGAATGGTGTCTTGGCAACCTTGAACATATCTGTATGATACAAAATGCATTGTCAGAAAGGTCCGTCACAGTTACCCTTTGCTTGAATGATCAGTCAAAATAGCATGATAATTTTTAGGAATAAACAATCTCTAAATAGGATAATAATCATAGATGTCAGAATGTGTTACTTCTTAAATTCCTTTATAGTATTATCAAGAGACGTTTGTAAAAAATGTATACCCCGACTTGCATTAAAATCTTCTCTGTTTTACAAAACAAATGTGTCCATTTCTTAATTTGACTTTCACAATTTATGCCGTTTTGTCTTCATTTTCGAGTCGATATATATCCGAAAAGCTACGCCTCACAAACTTAGGTAAACGACGCGTATGCAGATTTACACGTTACACAAATTATGCCGCTGAAACGTCTGTTTAATTAAACCCTGAGTGATAACAATACATTGTTCATGTCTAAAAGTGTATCGAAAATCTTCATTATCTTCAAACAATAGTTCTTCATAAGAATAATGATGCTGCTAGCTTCACAATCTAAAATCCATTTGAAGTTTGATAAAAACTTTAACGTAAATTAGAATATAAAAACCAAAAGCTTTTCTCCAATCTGAATCAGAAAAATTCAATTCTGTTTCTCGTATGAATATGAAACCATTTTTATTCTCAAATTACAATTAATTTGGACTGACAATTTCCTTAAGTTCCGTTTGCTGTTTAAATGGAATGCTATGCAACTCGTGTTTATTTACACGCTTTGTATTTTAATTCATTTCGGGCTTCTAACGTGCGACGAAAAAAGGCAGGCCTCTGAACACTTTGAATTTTCGTTTGCTCTGCACTGACCGTTCCAAGCCGATCAAGATGAACATGTATGTGGAAAGTTTTGTTGTTTTAGATTGTGTTATGTATTTACTGAACAATTGGTCATCTGCCTTGCAAGCCAGCAACCGGATGTTAACAATGTCTCGTCTAATAATGATTTTGATTATGGATTATTACTTCATCATATTCGTTTATTTTGAAACAATTTTTAAAGGTAAAAAACTAATCCATGGTTAATAAAAACAGCTTGATATTATTGTTAGAAATAAAATTTCATCACATTTTCCTTAACGTTATTTTCCTGATGTGCGCATAATAAACTGTTTTTAGAGGCACATTGCTTTAACCAACACGTTTGTACTTAAGATAAATATGCGTACTATGATTATCATCATAAATTATAAAAAAAATATCACGTAAATTGCTTTAACTATGACCGTGTCGAACAAATCCTTATATTTCTGAAAAAAAAGAAGACACTTTTTTTTATTGATGTCTTCAGGTGAATACATTAACATAGAACAGTGAATGATCTTCATTACGTAGTAATATTAGGTTATGTAACAGCGTTGTGTAAAATGCGGTGATATATTTGCATACCATAATGGACGAGCCGATTGGCGATATGTGTACCCGTCCACATATATCACAGAATTTATCACAACAGTGTTAATTAATATGTTTTATATATACCTATTACATTCTTTGATGTATTTGCTTTATTCACGTTCAATTATACATCATAACGCCAAAGTGCGAGAGCATTCACGTTATTTCGTGACAATGTGTAGCGATCGCGGTTAAAATAAATTCGGGAAAAAATCGGAGAGAATACTTACAATGTTGTTTTAAGCACATTTTTACGATGGACATATTTTACAACGTTTACGCTGATCAGCAAAAGATCTAGTTTTAACGTCGAAAATAATCGTAAATTGTCGGTTTAACTCGAACCGTTCGTTACGGGAGACTATTTAAAGATCACTAGGTACAAATGTCGACAGCTAATTGGATGATGAACATATGTGTAAACTAAAACCACTTTTAAGACACTCGCGTTCAAGCGCATTACGTGTTATTTAAAACAAACCAACTGTTTTATACGATTACGCGACAATTAATATAGTCATAAATTCCATAAAGCTAAAATGCACAATAAGCTAATATTTCGATCAATTCAGATATGTTTCATAGGGGACTTTTTAACTGACCATAACACATATTTAATCGTAAAAAAGAACGAATACGCAATATTTAAAAAAGAAGAATAAAACTCTTTACTAAGAAAAATGCTAAAAATAACGGTTCGTTTATCGATTTTTGAAACACGCCATAAACTATGTTAAAATACAAAACTATAGCTTTTGGAATAGTTAAAAATAGTAATAATATCAATAAAAGAACAGTTATCCTTCATCGGATTTCGAAATCGGTAAATAACACATTGTTAGTATTTATTTTATTGATAATGTGCGAAGTTAGTATAGCAGTTTCATACGGTAAAAATATGTTGTTTATTTAAAAAGTATGCGTGGTAGTGTGTAAGCTTTATCTCTTTAAGTTACTGGGTTCGATTCCCGGGGAAGGCACATTTTTTTGCTATTTTTAGCTTTTCCAAATGTCATAGTTTTGTAATAAAATAAAGTGTATTGACATTTAAAATAACAACACGGACATATTTGAACAAGTCATTTTAATAAAATGATATTATTAGAATTTATTAGAATATATTCTTTAAGGTTACAGTATACTAAATAAATTTGGTGTGCAATGCTATACTTTTTTAGAAAATCAACACCATTTATTTGAGGACACGATTCTGTGTGTGGGCACTTGCCATGAATTTAGAAATTAGAAATACCTGACCATCAAATTTCGTCGTAAAACAAAGGACAAGGTGTAATATTACTCTGTAGACAAATATGCTAGTTGATGGGTGACCTAATGCATTGGTTATAATATTAGCGCAACGTTACCGCGCGCTTCTTTTAGAATATATACTTTTAGGTTACAGTATACTAAATAATTTTGGTGTGCAATGCTATACTTTCTTAGAAAATCAACACCATTTATTTGAGGACACGATTCTCTGTGTGGGCACTTGCCATGAATTTATTTCGAATATTTCTATGTGTGTGTGGTTGGAATAACATTGTTGTGTTCTACAAATCCACTGTTTTGATTTAACGTTAGAGACTACATGATGTGACCTTGGCATTTGGCTGTATACCTTCAACTGGAGAGAAGCTGGTAAACAGATGGCCGTTAAAAGTGAAATTCAATTCGCGTCGTGTTCCTATTTACATATCACATGGCCTATCTGTTTAATGTATAAATCAATTCGGCTTGGAATGCTCTTTTAGAAAAGGTACGGTTATGAGGGTCTCTATGCGAAAAATGTTGGCTTTATTTTTTTTTAAAGTAATCGCTTTAATATTGAATTTGTTAAGGAAATCTTTTAGTATTATTATGACCTAAATTTACATTCCCAATATCGAGTAATGCACAATTTGCCTCTCTTGATGAACTGAATCGAAATCGAAGCTGATTTTGTTGTGTTCAAACATAAATAACGAAAGATTTTGGACTGGATTATTTACTTGTTCTTTACCATATAAAAACTTGTTAAGATAACAAACGACGATCATACACATGGCATCAAACTCATCAATGAGTAATTAATTAGCACCAATTATCACTGTTACCTAAACATATTGAAAGTCGTGATAATACTTTTCATTGATATAAAAAAGCATTGAAGAAAAAAGTTCACTTACAAGACAGACAGACAGACAGACAGTTAATTTCAATCCAATAAGGCATTTAAGCCCACGAGGACATATAAACAATACAAGTATTGACGAACAGTGTAGACAAGAATACGAAGTTTTAACAAAAGTTGTAGTTGTATGTTTACAACATTTGGAGAAGATCACAATGAGAACAATAATTATTTCAAAACATACTCTTCACATGTGCATCTACATAATTTTGACCCATGCTGATAGACGAGTAAACTCAAAAATGCCGAGCTAAATTATCTAAGAAATATTACATGCAAATTTGAAATCCGGATATGTTTATANCCCCCCCCCCCAAAAAAAAAGAGAGAGGAAAATTGTCATTCTGGGTAATGAAAAGGATATATATACCAATATTTAATAGATGCTATAACAAACACTCTTACAATTAGTAACCTTAATTTCTCATCAAGAGCGATAGTTTATATGTGTTGTCTTAAATTAAATTGTTTTAACTTTAAACAATACCTAATGTTTAAGTAGTTTCAACATTTAATGAACTTGGTATGATAATTTTCGAGTCAGCGACTCCTGAATTACTGGACTAATTGGTATGATACCATTTGAGTACATGTACGTAATTGCCATGTGTCGTGTTAAAATTAAGAGTCAACTATAAACCATCTCAAAGAGATCGTGTTTTAATTCTAATAATTTATTGGGTAAGGTTTGACATAATTTGAAGTGAATTTAAACAATATTTATAAACAAACATGCAGAGAAAGTACATACAAAAATAAAATATACTAACAGTATTAAATGCACATTTAATACGATGTCACTACTGTTGCGTTAAATGCAGATTTGAAGCACATTGAATGTGTGTTTTCGAACAGAGAACAAGCCATGTGGTTTTGTAAGAGTTTCGCACAACCAACACAAAATTGTAATGTAAAATGCAAGTTAAAATACTTTTTTTCAAGAGCTCTTACCATAATTTGTTTAAAAAAAAAATCGGCTAAGAGCTGGTTGACGAGGTTATAACCAACGGTTTCACGCTCCGAGGAATAAAACGACGACAGCAATACAGTTTCCGGAACTACGTTCGCAGCATAAGGCTTAGCTCATTGTCTTTTTAAATATTATGCAACTCTTGCTTTTCCTTCCTAGTCGCATTTCATGCATTTATTTTTTGTATATGGAAAAATGACCGCATGTTTTGTTAAATTAGAAAGTATGCATAGTGTTAAGCTCATTTTTACTTCTGACTGTGCATTAGAAAGGATATGTTTATGCCTTTAAAGTTTCTGGTGATCAACCCAGAAAGTTTTAAACTTAACAATGCAACTGTCGATTACAAACACTTCAACTGATATAAAGTTAACATTTTACAACCAGCCACATGACAAATTAATATAATTCCCGTAGTAAATCACCCAAAAAAGCCATACAGAAATTGTTTAAGGAAACGTTTATCTCTCTGATGAAATATGAGATAAAACAACAAACCTTAAACATATTTACCTTAGACATCAATAAACCAGACCTCACAGCGAACACGAAATTTACAATAACATATAAATCGTGGAAAAAATAAACATAACATATTTAGCAATATTGACACAAAGTTACATAACCAGGATAGTGATATATCTTGTTCCGTTTTGCTATTATAGTCAACTTTAATATAATTAAGTGTTCCCATAAATATTGATGTCACCGTAAAGAGCATAACATATTGAATTGTTCAGGACTTAAGATATTTTGCAAGACCGAGTGCTGACGTTATCTGCACTTTACTGTTATTGGCATTTTTATTGGCAACTTACTGTGTTTATAGTAGGGCGAATCAATAAAGATTAGTTTGTTCTCAAGTAACTAAACAAAGACTTGTTTATGTTTTGCAAAAAGGTGTCTAACTTATCAGGGCTCGACATTACCTTTAAAATCCACTTATCCAGTTCCACAAGTGCCGTAACATTTTACTTCTCGTGACCAAAAAAGTTACTTCTCCAGACTCTAAAATGCAACCTAATATACTATATACGTTTTCAGTAATTTTACAACTAAATTACAAAAATATCACGAATACAAGATAGTCTCCTTAAATTGTCCTAATATTTTGTTAATATGCGTTTTCTAGAGGCCTATTTTTGGAAACAAGTGACCCGGATTCAATCTCGGCCTAGACGTTGTCGCGATAAATATTTTGATATAATTAAATCGAGATTAACTCATACCTGTAGCATCTAGAGTGGTAACAATGTTTTTCTAAGATTTTAACTGGTGACATAGTTTTTAGAAATACATGACGCAGAATCAATGTTGGCCTCAGTATTGCCTATAAGCATTTTGGCAAAGTTTCGTCAAATTTGTTTTGGCCTTTGTCAGCATGATCACTGTCAAATATTTCATTTTATGAACGCAAATTAAATTCTCATACTAGCATAACATTGAGGACAATTGTGCACAATGGTGTGTAGATGTAGAATGTGTGTGATATATATTCAATAAGGTTTATTTTAACAGCCTTATTAAAAAAATTGTGTAGAATTGTTATCCTCATCAAGAAAGTGGCTTTTATTGGTTTAAGTTTTACAATTTCAGTGTGTTTGCATTACTTTAATATAGAAAATATACCCTTTTCGAAAAGCATTAAATGTTGCCGCTGCATAAATTATCGCAAGAAATTTAGGTCAAAAGGGAGCTTAGACAGCTCTTTCGAAACAATAACCAAGTACATGTATAGTTGAATTATGCAATAAGATATAATGAGTATTGTTCTTATAAAAAAATATATATACCATTTAAAACAAGAAAAAGAAGATCATCATCAATTGCTCACCCTGAAAAGGTACAATGTTTTTTTAAGTTATGTTTGCTATACAGTATTTACTATGTGCCTCTGGTAATGGTTGGCTTTGCACCTATAGGCATTATTTAAAAGTACTTAAACTCGTGGCTTTATATAAGTATAGAACAACATCTAAAAAGTCAGTTTTCGCCGACGCAAAAATCAAATGTACCAACCAGACACTCCAAACTTCTTTATTTAATACTTTAAGTCTCTGTCCAAAATAATTCAATGCATGCTTAAAATCAGTTCTTTGGATGAACGTGATTTTTTTTCGGTGTTAACTATTTTATTTTATTTAGTTTGTAAGAAATAATAAGTTCATGTTCGAACGAGATTGGTGTGTATCAAATCTATAATTTATGTACGTTAGTGTACTTCCTTGATTAACTCTAGATGAATCAAATGCTATTATCGCTTGTACACGCGATGTTATAAACAGGGAATAACAGGCTACTATCTTTATGTCATATATCAGTAAAAAACAAACGGCGATGATTGCCGAACCGTGGTTTTATCCGACCGAGCCTGATATAGTATAATTAAAGCGCTGAAGGCACTGAAATTTTTGCTGTTGCATAATCTGAGACGCACTTTAGTTTTCAAAATTATGTTATAGCTTTTTATATCGCAAGTTTGAAATGAACACAACCCATTCAAATGTATAAAGAGTGTGTCTTAAAGCACAGGTCGAGATGTGTATGCACTGTTTATCCTCATATTTATGTGATAGAGATAACTTAGACAAAATAACAACAATATGTCTTTTTTTTCCACAATTGGATGCTGCAATGGCAACCATCTTTAGAATTTTGTTTCGTTGCTAAAAAATAACAAGCCTATAATCATGTACGTTTATGTACATGTTGTGTTATGTGTATCTAATACTGTATTTATTTTCTTTACATAGTTGAGCAACAATGTTTTCAACATGACAGACTTTTCATGCAGCATTAAGCCCCGTTTTCCCTGAAAGCAGCCAATATGTACAGATTTCAATGATAAACTGGCAAATGTTGTCGCACAAGCTATTATAAACACGAGACTGGCAAATATCGTTGAACAAGCTCTTAAACCTTATGCATGCTGTCTGCTACAGTGCAAACAGGCAGTGGTTCTCTTTACTAGCTGCAGTTGTCGTCCCTAGCGTAGTTAAGGCATTCTGATTTCAAAACTGCCTCTCTACTTTAGCGTGAGCTAACGCTCACACTAAAAAACGACATGGCAGTAACATGTTTTATCTGTTTATCGTACCTCTGTGTATCCATTTGTAAAGAAATATAAAAACAACTCGCTACTACTGCGCATTATATGTGGGAATGGGCATCTTTTAGGTCGTTTAACGTGTAAATAATGTCGTCATGACCACTTGAGTTTAATATTTGTTGAATCAGATTCATTTATATCGAAAATTGAGACTTTATATTTGGTTTCGAGTACATGTCGTACCTCAAAGATTAGACTGATATAAACGTCTACTATTCCGACATTAAAACCCGTGTATCAGGCCGATATCAGTATCAAGATATGATTAATAGTTATATCAGAGCTTATAGAAGCTGTGTGTGTATAAAGTATTAAGAAACATGGATTCTCATGTAATACGTTTTGTTTCAAATCACAAAGTATGTGCGTATAGACATGTAAAAATATAACGTATACACATGAGCATGAGTTTGCAATCACCTTCACTCCAAACTTGTCCAATACTGTATCAATGCCTGACAATGACAAGAAAACATTTGTCATTCTAGATATCTTCTTTAAAATTCCAACAGTTTCAACACATATATTTGTAAATAAAATGGAGATAAAAAAATCAAGGTCGGAATAATGTGTAATCTAACATTAACAGGGACGCCCGTCCAGTAGCCTTGTTGGTCAATTATGTATCGCGACCTGTGTAGCTAGTATACGTGCCCAAAATGTAAATTATGAACATCAATTTTGTTATTATTTTTTTATAGCATATATATGCGTATCACATGTACAACGCGGTGGTTTACTGTTAGTGGTTGTAGCTTTCCTTATTTAAAAAAAATGGTGAAGTACTACGTTTTGGCCTGGGGCGAAGCCCCCAAGGCCATAGTACTGATACCAATTTCTGAGCCTATCCGAATTGGCTGGCTGCCAAAACCGAATTCCCAGAACTCCGATTTACCACTTAATTCATGCGCAATAAAAGTAGTTCTTCCTTAAATACAGAACATCACTATATAACATGACAGTGTCATAAAAAGTGTAAAAGAAATATTATTAAAGCAAAATTGCTAAGCATTGGCTACGACATAGTTTTTATTGTTTGCATATTCATGCGAGAATAGGGCCCGTAAGTCTCGTTTACTTTCACTTTCGTTTTTCAACTTCCGGGTACATCAGCTTTATCGTTGAAATGGATTTTTGCTTTGCGTTTGGTTGTGCGCAAAGGACTGGGGGAAAAGGATCCTGTAGTCTCTGCAGGTCCCACATAACGCAAAAGGAGAATACGTAATCGGTTGATACATGCAGGTGTAGTGATTTTACTAACACAATAACAAATCAGTTGGTTTACGGTTGACGAGTGTGAACGCTTTCGGATATGATATTTTTCGGATAGTGAACGCCAACTTTTTTGCTTACGTACTTTAAACCTTTATAGTTGTAGAGTTCGTATTAAGTTAGAAGAAGATGTTTTAAATCAAATACGGCGACGTTAATTTAGGTAATCGATTAATACAACCTGTATCCATTTACAAGAGAACACATATTTTATGACAGGATAATTAATTAATTGATCATATCTAATGAAATATTTCATTTACTATTTATACCAATATTTTATGCGTAATTAAAACGAAATTAACTAATTTAAGATGAGCAGACAGGGATGTTACCAGGAATGACCGGATATGTAGCTTTCTTTTGGTAGATTGGAATAAAGAGAATGGATCAATTTTGTTTGGTTTTCAGAAGAAAAATATGTTATGCCGGCTGGCCTGTAACCTGTATTAGCATAGAAGATCAACTGTTAATGACACTTATGAAATTACGACTGAAATGTAAGGACTTATATTTTGCATTTGGATTCAATACAAGCAGAGCAACTGTTTCGAATATTATAAATAAGTATATTTCTGTGCTTCACAAATTTATTGTTAGAATTTTACCTAAATTAGGGATTCCAAGCCAACTCAAATGCAAGGGATCCATGCCGAAATCATTTGAAGACTTTAGTTCTGCTAGAATTGCAATGGATGCTACAGAAATTTTAAAGCATATTCCTTGTAACATGTATCATCAAACGCTTGCTAAAAGCAATTATAAAAGTAGACATACTGTAAAAGCTGTAACATGTATTGCTACAAATGGTGAATTAAACGCTGTATTATGTGAATTAAGCATAAGACATTAAACTGGGAATGGACATCATTTAGGTGTTTTTCTGAAAGAGAACTATTCATTTGAATTTATTTTTGTAATATTTAATTTATACTTCAAGCTTAATTAGCCATTTTCAAAGACTTTTTTCATTAACAGTGATTGTATTTTATAATTTTAACTGTACTTTTACGCCGCATGGACACAGTTTCATTTTATGAGGATTTGAAAACAAAAATCCATAAAAAATCAAGTTTTGTAGTAAAATCAATTTTAATAATGCTATTATATTCCAATTGTGGACAAAAAGCGGTAGTGAGGACGAATTTATGGATAATATTGATCAAAATGATGTGTTAGAAGATGTTTTATTGAGAGCTAGTGTTGTTTATGAAATAAATCTAGAACAATCTGTGCGTGGCAAGGATTTTTCAAGTGACACAGAAAATGGCTGGTCGAATGTTAACACTCCACATGTTGTTATGGAATTTGATAGCCATGTAGGCTTGAAAGCCGAAGATATCCCCAAGGATATAACACCTTTGAGTATGCTCAATGTGTTGTTTGATGAAAGCATGTGGTAAAATATGGTGACACAAACAAATTAATATGCACAGTCAAGAATTCAAAGTGCACAGGAAATTAACTCTTCTTGACACTTGATCTTATTCAGGGTGTTTCTAAAACAAAGAATATATTCGCAGAACATAGTTATTTTCAAAATGAAACATATTGATATATTGTTGTTTATGATAAAACATAATTTTGTAAACAAATATATAGTACATTTTAACTACTATACTGTTCAGACAGAATTATACAAATTATGCCATGTTCTTTGAATCATATTAATCTTTAATGATATTATGTAAACATATGTTTGTATTTTGTAAATAAAAAATATACCACGATGAAGCTTATTTATTTATCTGCAACTTTGCTTCTTGGTGTTATTAGATAAAATCTAAGGTTAATGCACAAAACCTGTCAAATTTATGCCACTGATACTATCTTGTTAACAGATGCCATATGGTAAAAGTTTTTTGGCAGTGGAGAAGCTGATAAGCCATTAGGTTTTATGGCAGGATAAGGGTTAATAATAATGCAGTTATATTTAGGTATTTAAACATAATAGCCAAGAGTTAATGTATTTTTATAACTTATTTTAAGCGAGTCATAGCACCAAACACCCATGCATCTATATATCGCTGTATCGTCGATATTTCCTTTCACAAATAGGATGATCTATGGGTACCCGAGATGTGTCCACCGGATTGTCATTTTGATCGGACAATTTGTAAAGGAGTTATAGCCCTTTGTTACTTTTTACTATATAGAAGATATAGGGAGAAAATCTTGTTATCACAACTCCTCGGAAACTACTTAGAAAATTTTCACACAATTACTACAGGATGACCTATCGGTGCCCTACTTGTGTCCTCTCAACTCTCATTTTGATTGGACAATTTGTGAAGAAGGTATGACCCTTTGTTACCAGGTGCTGTGTGAAATAGGTGAGCGACTCAAGGATCATCATGGTCCTCTTGTTAACAGTATATGAACAATACTAAAGTATAGTTTGTTATATATACAGTTGTTTTTTATAAAAAAAAAATCTGGTATCGCATGATGATTTATTATTGTTTTTCATCGTTTGACACAAAGAATTACATGATACTATTCTTGTTTCTAACATTTTAAAATCATTTTGTAGAACTAGATTAGAAGTTCATAGTTCATTATTCAAAGTTATATTAAGCTTTGATGTTGAAAACAATTACCTTGCATGTTCTACCGGTTGTTGATACATTGTGTTCGTTAAATTGATGTCAGCACTAAGTACTTGTTCATTTATTACGATGATATTGGTAACTATGCCCTGTCTTCATTTAGGTTGATCTCGATACCATTTTTCAGCATTTCATTATCATAAGCACTTTGCTTTTAAAATGCCATCATTGTCATTAAATTGACTATGACAATAGTCTACCACACATAACTTTATAATTATTTCCCCTTTTAACTCTACTTTTTGAAGAAAACAAGAGCTAATGTCATAGCAAGGTCGTCGGTGTCCGCGTTGGTTACGTTTTCTGTTAATGTCCATTTTCTCAAAGACTATCCAAGGTATCCACTTGAAACTTAAAATAGTTACTCACTATCGCAAGGGGAGTCCATACTGACAAGGCTGGTAACCATGTGACCTATATTTATGGAGGTATCTGCCCTTGTTTCGACTTAGTACATAGAAATATTGGCAAATTATCAACTTAAACTTAATTTTCTCAAACACTATCAAAGCTTTCAATTTGAAAGTCAGCACACTTGCAGAATATGATTACATACATCTTCTGACAAGAGCACATTTTCTAGACTGTCAGATAACTGACAAGATCTAGGTCATTCGGGGAGGGAGAGCAGCCAACACCCACCTACTTACTACAGCTATGACTGTCTTTTTTAAAAAAATATGTGCTAACCCTGTGTAGATTTGGCAGAGCTATACTATAGCTGTGTGTTGTCTACACAGCTTTAGCACAATTTTGTTTTATGTTCTTAATGGGATTATTGTTCCACCCCGCCCTTTCTAAATCAGGCCAATGGTATTGACCTGGTCTTCTTTATTTTAATACATTTTTTTATGAGAGTATGACGTTAGTCCACCATTTACATTATTCAGTTTCTTAATATATACATATTTTATGGCAGTTTTTATTCAAAAGAAAGGACGAGGCCGTCCAGTATCCTGGGTTTGTTGGCTGCATTGCACCCCTCCCTTCCCCTCTGACACCCCCCTTCTCCTTCAAACAAGAAGAGCCATGTCGGACTGGAGTGCACGGTGTAAAGTTTTATAACCTACAACACCATATTTTTGCCCTATTTAGAGCAATACCAACTTTTTGGTATTAATTTTCAATATAACTTTAAGTTTACTTGACGGACATAACATCTAGAGGGTCTTATACCCTGTATTATTTCATAATATGACTTATTTTAGTCATTTTTATATTTTACTGGATTGTTCCAGTATAATTACAGTCCAATTGTGCTGTAAGACCATTATTTTGGTGTTACTGTCACATTATCTTAAGCTTTATATGAAAATTAGAGCATTTTGTAGGTTTTTATACCATGTACTATGGTATAATTTGAACCTTTTAGTCCATTCTCCTATTTTACTGGATTATTTCAGTATTACAACCATCATATTGTCTTAATTTCTTAATTTCCATGTGCTTTTGTACTTTTAAATAAAATCCATACCGTGCACTCCAAATAGTCCAGGGGAAGCAACTACCATACAATCTCAAAACCATTAAATTATCTCCCTTTCATATCTCTCTGTTTACCTCTGGTGGCTATTCCCTGCCTACACTACCAAAAAATCCCTTCTTTTAAACCCTCAGGGTGGCTAACATGCTGTTTAAACTAAGAATGAATACACGTAGTGTTGTACATAATGTTCATAAGTTACACTCGTGTGTTAATTCTATTATTNTTCTATTGATAAAGTGTATGTCATGTGTTTCTTTCCATTGTCCATAGATACAAGGGCGTTGGCAATATGGGTTGACGCTGATTGGTCGATGTTTATATTGGACCAATCGGCGTCGGCTTATATTGACAACGCCCTTGTATGTAGGTCAAGCCGTTTTCAGATGCGAAATCGAATTTTGCATCAGAAAACGGATTGACCTACTTGTCTTTTTTAACTAAGCAATTTCGGCCAATCGGAGCCATGCTTTAAAACAACGGACAACGAATGGTAAAGCCTCTTCTTCCGTGAAGTTAGGAAAATATAGTTTCTCTCAACGTCGAGTTTTTTCCTCTATTATGCGTTTATAACGCTTTTTCGCACAGTATTTAACCATGCAAAGATATTTTTAAACAATTAGATTTTTATTTAAGCAACGCACCCACTCTGCAAAGTCCCTATATTTATATGGCTCAGCCCAGTATAATCGGGCTGACCACTGCCTTATTACCGCAAAGTTTTATGTTAAGCAGAGTGCTCGGAGAATGGTTTTTAACCGAAGTCCGAGGGTAAATAAACCAATCAATCAAATCAAGAGCACATAACTTTATTCTTCATTTTGTACTAGTTATAACCCTTTTCTGAATTACAATTTTCCCAAAAATTGTCAATTTCTGAAACACTATCAAAACTTTCAACTTAAAAGTCGGTGCACTTGTAGAATGTCATCACCTTCATCTACTGACAACAGGAGACAACTCTATCCAGCATTTTGTAAGAGTTATTCCCCTTTTTCGAATTAGATTTTTTTCCAAAAATGGTCAATTTCTCAAACACTAAAAGCTTTCAACTTGAAAGTCAACACTCATGTTGAATGATTATGTTATGACCTACTTCTATGGACATGAGGATACAACTCCCCTTTTCCCCTTTTTGGACTTAAAACTAAGTCTGTGTCAAGCACTTGAAGTCGGGCGTCCTGCACCCGTTGGCGGTGCTCTTGTCAACACTTGATACTGCTTGTCCAGAGTATAAATGAGAAGCTTGGTATCCGATTGAAACTTCAGTGATAGAAACCTAGCCGTTATTATCAATCTTCCCTTCATCTCTGAAAAATGTTTCTCTTTTAAATGCAACCTTAAATCTAATATGTAATTTAAACTTGTTCATACATACATTGTTCTCATGCCCCGAAGGGAGGCATCTGGTTTCTGAACTGTCCGTCCGAAAAATTAAACTTTTGCCATAGCTTCCATACTACCGAATAGATTCACTTGATATTTGTACACAACTCTTCTTTGCACAACACCTACCCACGGAAATATTTTCTGATGACATTGGCCCTTGAACTCAAAGGTCAAAGCATCCAAAAACTTAACATTCGTCATAAATTTGTTGTTCATGATTGGATTTACTTGATATTTGTACACAACTCCCCTTTGGACAAGACCTTCCCACTGACCTATTTTCCGATGACCTTGACATTTGAAGGACCTTGAGCTTTAAGGTCAAAGTGTCTTAAAGTAGATACTCATATTAAGCATGAGCAATAGATTAAACCTTCAACTTTATAAGGTCAGCATACATATATACTGTATCTGGCAGTAAAAGAGCGCGGATCCGTGTACATTTACTTCAGTTAAGTCACTTAACTTCTTCCCAACCACACTCAATCTAGCCCCAGGCCTTCAGCGCCTACGGCGCTTTGATTGATTAGTGGTACAAATGCAGTGGTCACGGCATACATATTATCGAAGGAACGCTTGACGGGATTGTTTAAACCCATTGTTACTATAAACAAAGTACTACCAAATTATAATAAACTGGTATCGTTGAGATTTTATCGGCGGCTTAAAAGACATGACGTTTTTTTTACATATATTTTAAGTAGTAAGTATGTCTGTATACAAAGACATATTATTATGGACATTGTCTTTTGCTAAAATCAAAAGCAGTAGGTCTAGCATTTGTATATGTATGTCCGAATAGTACATTGAGTACCGCTTGCATCTGTGGTCCTGAATAAAACGTATGAATGGTTGCATTTAGTTATGCAAAGTGCAAGAACAAAATCAAATTGCTGGGACCTATAATAGAACAAATATTCAAGGACTTTGTATAGATATTTTAGACAAATTTTTAATGAGATTTAATTTTGCTAGAAATAAAATTTTCAGAAATTACAAAATAAGCTCATTTTAAAGGACATTGCCGTTGATTATTCGTAAAGTGTGTTGTAATGCCTCTTCCGCGGGTATAATTATGTTTTCTTGAACTTGTTAAAAATATCTGCAAACAACACAATTCGGTACAAAAATGGACCGAAACATTTTAACAACGATATCTGGCAGATATTGTATGTGAATATGTCTAGCAGTTAACAATACAATCTCGTCTGCTGCGTATCCAAGTAGAATTTCAATATTGTTTTTCGAACGTGCATCTCTTCATTTTACTCAATGTTTGATTAGCATGTTCACTATTTGCGTTCACATAAACTGTACGTACCAATCGACTATCTTAGCAAATATCCAATGCTGTTATCAGACAAACTTCGTTTTGTTTGAATTGACATGCGCTCACGTTAAGTCGGTCCGTCATATATGAAGATGCTTATTTAATGCAAGAATAATAAAATGGTGAAAGGGTAGATTAATAAAAATAAATTATTCGATACGGGTTAAAAGTTTGATGTTAAATTAAATGGATATGCATTAAACCGAATATATTTTAAAGGTAAGTTCAACCTTTTGGTTTTCAGAGGGTTTATAGATATAAATACACAATGTTTGCAATATAATCGTAATTTGAAAACTGTTTAAACAAAAATATTTTATTTCAAATATCAGTTTTGACTAATGAGATAATACCATCAAAATTTATGAAAATACAAAATAAATAATAACAGTCAAGTTTCTTTAGCTCGAACTCGCTTGGCTCAGTTTTCAGATTGACTTAATGCCTCCTCGAAGGGTCCTCACAATTTTCACACCTTATTTTGTTTGTTTGGCTCGAAATCGCTTCAATTCCCATAGAGTTGCTATAAGGTGATTAGGCGCGCTTGATTAGTGTCACGTGATAATTGAATTGAACAGTTGTTAATAACTTGTCATTTACTAAACCGTAATTTAGTTTGTGTAAACCATTGCATAAACAGTAATTACAGAGGCATGTGTTTGTGTAGAAACAGCATTGTAACAGTTTGTGCTAAAACGCTACGTAACAATTAAATGTGCTAAAAGAAATATATATACCACACACACTTATATCCTATCTATCTTTAAAAACAAAATAACGAATAAATTAACAGTCTTGGGTAATCTTTTGTGGTGCAAACTTGTAAATTGGGTTTCATAATTAAAATCAAAGTGCATATGCATGTTAAATATCTTTGCTCTGATTCTAATATCTAATCGTGCTTCGTACAAATATGCCGATGCAATGTAAATTTATATGAAAAATATTATATTTGTGTGTTGTATTTATAAGTAAGACATACATTATCTTCAAAACAGACCACCTAGCATTAGTAATGACAATATTTCAAGAGATATATTAGAACTAAATGAAATTGTGTCTCCTGTAAATTATGATAAACATATTGCATATGAGTCAGACTGTATAGAGACATAATTATCAGTGCAAAATTTGACAGATGGCGTATGTGTCGCTATTTAGAAATCCTTGTTTAATATAAAGTAACAATACAAGCAAAACATTCAAAATACGAACAGGTGGCTGTTCGTATTTTCCTAAAAAAACATGCAGTGATGCTTTTGACTTTAAACAAACAATCTCTGTTAGACAATACTGCAATGATGAAATAGAGTTAGAAATAAAAGCACAGATGATTACACACAGACAACGGGCCTTTGCCAAATTCTTCAAAACACAAAATCATTTTTAAACAGTCAAGACCTGTATGAATTTAAGTCCATTCACGATATGTCTTTTATATCTGCTGGTTTAATTAATGTACACGCTCTCTGTTTCGTTTTAAGAAGAAAAAAAGTAAATGTATTGCGCTTAAAGTAAATGTACACATATCATTATTGACGCAAGGTGTACATGTGCAATTCATTCTTTAATTTTTTAATGTTAACATTAAATAACGGAAAGTCAATTTTCTTTGCATATTATTAAACAGGTTTTATAGGCCACAACACAAATACAGGATTATTGATATGTACGGCGAGCAATTTATTTGAAGAACAAAGCGATACCGATACGTTTGTTCGTATATGTCTCAGGACCAGAAACTGTGTCTATGACATATGTTTGCACAAACAATTGGCTTTTCACAACAGTGTACATGCTTTACGATAAACTACACAAACAAACTATATCATCAATCAGTTTTACGCCTGATCATTTGACACTTTTTGAAAACAAAACGAATCATTTTCTATTTTGCTCAATTTGTGCGTATTCATGACAAAACCGAAACTTTCATTAATCGTTAGGGTCTATCGGCGGAAAACTTTCTCAACATTTTTTGGTTGCGAACAAAGGTCAACTATGGTTTAACCTGGATTGGACAGCTACGCAGAAAATCACTAGCGTCACTTACACAGCTGGAAACACTTACCATGCACACGGATACATACCGCGATATCAATCTTACACAATCATTACAATATATAAATTTCTTCTACGAAAGGTTGCCCCCACGCGAATTACGCGAACTGATGAACACAGTTTTTGAACATAATAATTTAGTTCAATGAAGACTGGAATTCGGTTACTCTCGCGGAATAGATGAATACATTACCATCAAAAAGGAACTGGATGCACTGACGCATGTTGAAGTGAAACGATTTCGTATACATGACCGGACGCGTGATACCCATATGGAAAATATGGAATATAACATTTCCATGGAGCTGCTGATTAACCGTCATTCAGATTCAGCATCAATCTCGTCTATATGTAAGACATTTTAATTATATTTTAATATATAAGCAATTGCATATGATGTTTAACAAAGCGTTTACACAACTATATAGATGCTTTCATATGCATTATACTTGAACTATGCCTGCTTCTGGATATTGAGAAAACATAGCAGTTAAACACTTCCTCTGCTAATAGAAGCTATACACGGTTTCAAGATTAAGAAACACAATGTTGTGTAATATATGAAACTTGCACATTGAAAACTATTTAATATTAAGATAATTTTAGCATATTGAGACATTAGAAGGTATGACTGGTTGAAGAGTTTCCATGGAGCACGTTTCAGTTGGTTATCATAAATAACTGTGATTTAAAATCTGAGATGCATATTTATGTAACTCGGGTATGTAATTTACGAACTGGAGGGATGTCTAGTCAAAAACACTGATATCGTTCATTCAGATAATTCACGTTAAAGCTCACATACGTTATAAGACGAATACTACGAGATAACAAAACAAATATACCTTGCAATTTAACACAAATGAATATATTTTAATGTTTTGCATTATATTGCAATATTAAAAACTTATTAGTTATACTAAAATAATATTACTTAATCAATTTTAACTGACTATACTATTAAATATGCTATATTCTAGCGCTTTTTTGCTATGATTGGACATTAAAATAATTCTAAAAAACATATACAAGCAAAAACAGCAAGTATATCAATAGACATACTAAACAATGTCAGACTTATTATCATATGATATAAAACACACATCACACATTTCATTATCAATTTGGCTCACATTCGTCCTTCTCTCCTTTTTTTGTATGGTGACAATTAATCATTCAAACAAATCACTTGTATTTATTTGTCGAGGCCGTGCCAAATATAAAAATGTTTTAATAAAACAATAATGTTAAAAACGTCTTAAATAAAATCTGATATTGAGCAGAATTTCAATGACAACGAAAAACATTATCAGCTGAACACAAACACACACACCCAACAGAAAAGATACAGCTAATTTTTCATCATTTAAATAGATGGTAACGTCATTGCGTTATTGAGGAATGACGATTTTGTATAAACCCACATTAGTACCGTACGATTTCGAAATCAAGTGATTATTTATACGTTATTAATTTAGTATTTGTTATCAAAAATCAATTAATACAATTATTATTACGAATATATTTGTAGTATGCACGTTCACTTTGATATTTAATTAAGCAATATCCAATAATTTAGAGAACTTGTGTCGAACATTGAGTCTGCCGAACCACTAAAGAGTGTTAGACTTATATATATCTTGAACAAACACGGTTTCATGGATATATTGATAACAATGCATGCCATGATTTCTACTCTTTGACTAATATTGACTTTTTTTTAATAGAATGGTTGACGTTCCTCTGTTAAAAAAATGAGAGAAGTAACCATTCAACTTGAACGGTACGTTTATTCATTGGTTTAATACTCTTACGGTTATGAATTCATAGTACTGGATGGTCCCCGCCTTTTGTTCTTCAAACGGTGGAGTAACCCCCCGATTCTTTTCATCGCCGTTCCAAGGCGGGGATCCCAGCTTTGATTATTTTATGTTTATAGTTGGAGTGCTTTTATAAAAGTAGTGGATAAGAACGAAAATATCTCTCCTTTTAAAGTTTCTGGAGTTTCATTGTTTGCTGTATCGAATACTACAACAGTTTGATTTGTGCTGTTCTGATGCATTCAAAGAATCCCCGCTCATATCTCAAATGGTGTCATACTTCAGTCTTCTGAAGCTGCAATCAGTAGAACTATTTGTTCTTGTGTTGAAAAAGTCAATTTACGATCTTTGTTACCACTATATTATTTGATTTTTTTGTAGATACATCGCTAACCTGATTGTTTAATATTTTTATAGATGGACCAAATGTATTTATATACTAACAACTTAAAAAACTTTCACCTTAACGTTTCAATAGATTTCGAATACCTACGCCACTAGACAACTAAACGTATCTGTAATAATAAATAAAATATATCGAACAGACACGTTTCTTTTTTTTTTTTTTTTTTTTNTTTTTTGAAATAAAACGTGTTTCGGAAATGGTCTTCATCAGTACTATTAATAGAAAACATAAACACAGGAAGTTACGTCAACGTCATTTTTTTAAATTATCTATATACATGTAGTATTCGATATTCTCGCGTCACGTTTTGGCATTCATGCTTTCATTTCTAGTCTGCATAGGTTCATTTGATTGAAATATTTGTAGATGCACGTTTGGTTTGAGATTTAATACAAGGTTCGGCTATCCCTTAAACCGGTTTAACAACCCCCCCCCGTGATTTTCATTGACTGTTTTAAGGCGGTCATCCCAATTTCAATCGTTGTATGTGTGTAGTTGATATTTTGTTATCAAGTAGTGGATAAGAACAAGAATATCCCTCGTGATATAGTTTCTGGAAATTAATGTTTGTTATTTTGAATCTCATAAGGCAAGATCTCATTAGGTATTCATCTTACAATAGTCATTAATGCTTATTCTTACATATGAAACCGTCGATGGGCTACCATATTTCTTTTCTCAGCAGCCTTAAAGTTAACCTAAGTTGAAGCCAGATTCACAGTTGTTAAAGCAATGAACGCAGACACATACTCAAACTACCTAACTCTGACGACGACAATAACTGATTTGTTTTTAAATAAAACACACATCTCATCTCATCGTGTTATCAACATAACTGTTATAATCAGTAGCAGCACCGCCATCTAGGGCTGTAACGAATCCAAAAAATTGGTTCGGATCCGAATCCGAATCCAAATAAGGTTTCTTGCAGTTTTTCGGATCCGGATCCATCTAATAAGAGAACATGAGAATTTTACTGTCCAAATTAAAGAAATTAATGTTTAGGAAATATAATTTGGCTAAAAAACATATTTAACAAAAACACATTACAAAATATTCTTTTACCATCTTTTTCTGTTGTTTTTTTTTAACCCTTACGAACCGGTAAAATAAGTATGTTTATATTATACCGTAATAAAAAAATGTATTTTAACATTGAATAGCAATGTCGGAATAAAATAAAATCTTAACACTTAATACATTGCTCGTTGACAAATCCAATTTTCACTGTTCATACAGGTTGAATTTTGTTTTCACATATCAACATTGTCCTGGTCTGCAAACCATATGAGCACTGACAAGGTGTCCCTGCTGTGGAGAGGTTTATCTAACTGGAGACTAAAGTTCCCTGCATAACACGATACCTGGATGCTATATGTGCCAGAAAGGAGTTTGTTCTGCTTATCTCTCCACTATTTGCAGGGTCCTTCTTCTACTCTACTACGAAGACAATCCAGAGTCATAAATTTTCCGCCCTGACAAGTTCGCGAAAATAGGTACTTTAGTGCCGAATGATCTCGGATGATATGCGTTTTTGACTGTGAAATGTCCATAAATATCGACTGTTATACGTATCTTTTATCTTTTAAACAGAACAAGTCTGTATAATTTTTTTTTGTGAAAACAGCGTTAGGTAACATAAAACTACGAAAATAAATATTCGGCACCGAAATTTCCAGGGGTGTATCCGTACCCGCGAATCTGAAGTTGGATCCGATATCATCGGATATTTCGGGTACCCGTTACAGCCCTACCGCCATCGTGTGCACCAGCACCATTTTCACCAACTAAAATTATTTTTATTTCTAATTGATGTTCAGTTTAATTAATGAAATGCAAGAACACAACAACATCATTTGAAATACATTTAATAGTTGTAATTAATTTTATAACGTCATAAAATATTTTCGAAGAGTAGCAAAATAATTAAATATCATACAAAAGTATATTAACTTATTATAAATCGATATTTGCACAAGCATAAAATGTGCTTAAGTTGTTATATCAATAAAATCTGCAACATGCAACAGTCCTCTTAAACCGCGTACAGCGCGTGTGCAGAAAAACGGATCTTAGCATGTTCCTTCTATGGAAATATTCTGAAAAAGTTTAAATGGGTGTGGACAGTGTACATACAATCAGTAAATTTCAAAATCCCAGTTCCTTTTTGTCACTTTATTATAGTTCGATTATTGCTGTTGTAACTTTAATAAAGGTAAAATGACAGAAGATAAGCCTCTGCATCACAAAATATGCAAAACTAAGAGCGCCTTTAAAATACTAAGGAAACGTACGAGAAACAGGTACAAATTATGCTGGGGAACCTGATTTGAACATTAACAAAAAAGGTTAAAGGTGCGGTTTATAGTCTGCTTCTATATACATATTCAGCCGACTTCACAATCAACCCCCCAATCACTGGGATCTAAGTCGTCCGTTTACATATGGCGCACCAGGCAGCCACGGCACATTGGCTTATTTTCCTCACAGGTACCCATTTATACACCTGGGTGGAGAGGAGCAGATGTGGGACAAATTTCTTGCTCAAGGAAATTACAGTGGTCAGGGCGGGATTCGAACCCGGGACCTCTCGATCCCTAAGCCAGCGTCCTACCATTAGACCACTGCTCCCACAAAACAAAAAAAAATAAATACATGAATCTCCAAAGCATGTTAGTTTTTTTTGCAATGTGCTAAAAAAATACAAATTGTGTTTCCATCTATAATATCCCATGTCAATAAATAAGATATGAGTCTAGATTGTTTCAAGCCCTTTAATCTTCATGATCTTGAGTTAGAAGATTGTTAATGCTATATTCTATGTACGATGGTAAATTATTGAGGTTTTTGTGTTCAATTATATTGACTGAAAGTATTTTAAATGATTCAATGTTTCTACTCAGACATCTCCTTTTAAGAGCCTCTTAATGCCCAAAGCTTGATGCACACAATAAGCTAAAAATAACTTCTTTAGTTCTAGGCCGACTGTTTGGGTTCCAAAAGACCAGCTTGCTCACCAAGGGTAAAGCTGTTTACACTCACATCTTTTTTTTTCGAATACCTAGTTCCATTATCATATGCTTGACTTATCTCCGTGTTATTTGTTTTCAGCACAACAAAAGAAAAGAAGATTTTGCGTGCAATAAACGCCGATGTCCCCGATGGAAACCTTATAAGTATCGATTCATTTGCAAATTAAATCATTGTTTAACAAAATTAATGAAATTGACTGTCGTTTAACATTGAAACCATAATAATGATTTATATTTACGATTGTTTAATTGTCAAATATATATTACACACAAAACATGGTATAACATCAACGTTAATAGATTCGAGTACAGTATTATATGGAAACTGTTCCGAAACATAATAATAATTGTTGGATTATAGCAAATAACTATATTGTGTTTGTTGGTATGATGTGTTTAAATTAAAAAAAAGTTATTTACCGCAACACCTTCGTTTGCTTTATAGTGTACAATACATCAACCATCGAGCAGAAAGTAAATAAAATACAAAAATAGAGCAAGTATGAAGTCGACTGTTTTTATGTATATATTTCTACTTTGAATACAATTGAAATTGGTGTCTTAAATAGGGCTTTTTCTTATTTTAGTGTCATTGTAAAAGGAGAACTTACTTTATCATCTCCGAGATATATGCCAAAGGCACGGTAGTAAATCAAAAGAACTTGCATATTAACCTATGTAATAGACAATCCCGGTAATAACACACGTGGATGGTGTTTACAGTGCTGACTACGAGAGTGACCAAACACACACACATTGTTTTTGTCGTAACGTGTACAACACATTTGTAATATTTTTAATCAATTTTCAAATTTTGCATTTTTAGCTTGAAGTCAAACAAATACTATTGGAAGTATATCAGTTAGATCCTTCTTCGTGACTCATTTCAAGTGCTACATCCTGTGATCAAGGGGTATTGGCGTGCATTTGTTTAAGTCAATTTATTATATGTATACGTTTGCTCCTAGTTATATATAATGTCAATTTTCTGTAGTGTATTTACAGTAGGAATCATAGTTATTATTTATTATTATTGCCGACATTATTTTATGAATGTATTTGAAAATATATAATTATGAATGTATTTTCCATTAACTTGAGTATTATCGTCATCGTTTATTTCTATTAATCACATGCATGAAGAGTTTGATACAACTGCACTAATATTGATTTCATATTGTTGGTATATGTATTATGATACAAAATGGGAGGTATTTGTACCTTCATGTGAATGTTACCTGAGAACAAGTACAATAAATCTTTAATAACACACAATTAACATCATCGACAATTCAACTACGTCTTAACTGACGTTGAATCCGCAAGTAAAAGCCACTTTAAAGTAAGTATTGTATTGGTTGACTTGTGCATGCCCCTATTAGGCATGNCCCCCCTTACACGATTTAGAGACTACACATGTTTTACAAAGTTATATGGATGTTCACGTTAAATTGCAAATAAAAAATAACTGCCATATTGGAATAGAATATATATATTCTAACTTGGTTAGAAGGTTTATAGTGACACTATCTAGGCAATATTTGTACTTGGTCACATCCAAAACCTAGGTTACTAGATACAATTTTTATAAAAATATGTTGTTAAAATTCTCGAGGCCACATGTATTACTTCATATTGGTGAATCTGTGTTTATCTTGACAATATGGAGGTCTTGTTTGAATCTTAGTCAAGTGGGGTCAAGAACTAGACCACCAGTACAAGTTTTTAACACTCTGTGAACCGTGAACTCATGTGAGCGCGTAAAGACCATCATAGCCCACCTGTATTACGGCATGCCCAGCCCTCAATTTGATTATATTAAAGCCTATTATCATCTATTATCATAAAATAACAAGTTCGTTTAAAATTGTTAAACTAATGGAGACTTAAAACTAAAAGCAAGTTTAAAATCTTAGCAGATTTACATGCTCAAAGGTTTAAGTTTTGCTTATGTTGATAAAATGACTTTCACTTCAACCTATAAATTTATGAATTTCTGTCATAAATATATTTGTTTAAACATATTAGGATTTAAAACAATCATGACTTTTTTCTGCTCAATTACATATGAAAGCGTTTTAATAAACATAATGGTTATAACTTTAATCATCCGATTCTCTCATATATAGATCTACAATTATATGTATGGTTACAATCTAGAATCAATTAATATAATCGGTATTTAGGTAAAATATAACTTATGACCTTTTGTTGTCTTTGTTAGTAAAGTAAATAAGTTTGCTTTTTACTCATCAAATGTTTATGCTACTTCAACTTCAGATTGTTACAGGTATGTCAATAATTGTGCAAAAGCACGATTCAGTGCCCGTATTTAACGACCCTTTCTTGGACTTAAAAATAAAAAATCGACTTAGAACAAAGAAAAACACGTTCAATTTTGAGTATATACAGGCTTCAAATGTTGCCTTTGCCACAAATAAATTGTTGTAAATGAAGAAATGTGTCAAGGGACAATTTATACGAACTTTTTTTGAAAGATTCTCTTTTTTCTTTTAAAAAGCTGTCAGTGCGCCCCTTTTAGTATTTATGCCGGTGGTGTGAACGGATTTAAGTACAGTCGTTGTTGTGGATATTGGTGTTATTTTAATAGTTGTCCGGTGAACAAAAATTAATATAAAAACAAAAAAGCTTACTTGCTTTCGTGTTTTATAATAAAATGCATAATACAAAATTGAGTTAATTTAAATATAAAACTCTAGACAAAATATCGACATGTTTTTTATACTAGTACATTTTTCCATTTCTTGGAAAATATCACCATGGACGGAATAAAACCAAATTGCCCGCAACAAGGGAAATAGCTTATAGTTGTATTTTAACATCATCTTCGGTAATTATGTCGCTTAAACACGCACGGAATTCGGACGTCAATACAGTTTACCCACATTCAAGCATTGAAACAGTATCTTGTAATTATTATCAAATGGGAAAGAACCAGCAAAGGGAGACAAATTTTTAAAATATATATCGTATATTAATTGTCTCCCTTTCCTTGATTCAAAAGCATATTCTTTATTTTTAGTGTGGGTTTCAAAGACGAAACTTTTTACTCTTTATACACCAATTAATTGCAAGTACATGTAGTTGTAATCGAAAAGCGTACTCAATGTTAATTACAGGGTAAAACATCTGCACAACACAAGTTATTAATACACATAGTTAATATAAAGTATATTAAAGGGACTTGGTCATTTACAACGGACACAAAGGGGCAACTTCTTAATTATAAAAAAAAAATTAATTTTGCAAAAACAATTATGACATACAATAAAAAATACAACTCTCTATATATAATAAGAAAAGTGTCCATGCAGTGTGGGGCATGTATACATGGCCGTTTTTTTTACGTCATACGCGCTAGTATCAAGTACATTATTTGGTTGGATAGGGTTATTTAACATACTTGATAATGCAGCGCTACTAACTGTCTTTTTTTCGTATGGCTTTTTAAGTCATGAGTTCGATACCGATTTTTTCATTTTTTTGCTATAGCGTTTTTATTAAATTTTTCATTTGGTGTTATATTATATTTGGTAAATTAAATGAACATGTTTAAGTAAAGAGCATTGATCTAAAATCTATACTTTATATTGCAATATCCAGTTTTAATTGCCATTGCAATGTCAAGACAGAAAACTGTTATCAACGAAATTCACTTGAATAGTACAGAGTGCAGAGCGATATTTATAAATGTCAATATAATACCACTATATGTAAGTTCCTCTTAAAATATTTTGCAAAATAAAATTTGCATCGAAAATCAAAAATTAGATAGAATACAATATCACAGATCAGGAAAGCTGCGTGTTTTCAAAATCACGTGTTAAATAGTCTGCTGATAGCTGCACATGCACAATGAATGTTTCTCAAAAATATATGAAGTCATCAACAAAATTGCATTGTCATTTCAAGTAATTCTAACCACCACATCCGCCACCACATCCACCACCACAACCACCGCCGCCGCCGCAACCACCGCCACCACNCTCCACCATCGCCGCCACCACCATCGCCGCCTCCACCATCATCGTGGCCCCCACCAAAACCACCACTGTCACCGTTCACGCCACCGCCACCGCAGTCGCCTCCATAGCCCCCGCCGTCGGCATCGAAATTCACATCCCCTTGTCCTGGGTCGTAATCCTGGAAATCGTTCCCTCCAAAATCTGCCGCGTCATTGTCCATGTCGACGTTATCTACGTCAACGTGAACATCGACGTCAACGTCGACGTCCAAATCGTAGTCCCGATAGCCCCAGCCGAACCCCGGATGGTAGCCCCAACCCCAGCCCCAACCCCACGGGCCGCCGAAACCGTACCCTAACACGGCGCCGGCCAGGAATCCTGTTAAGACGAAAACAAGCGCGTCAGTTCAACTGTATATCACAAAAAAGCGCCCAGTGGTTAAAAAATTGTCTACTCATTATCTCGTATAAAACTAGGATCAACTATTTAGGTCATTTAGCCCATATGCAGTATGCATAATTTAGTCTTTCCGACTCAATTTCAATGCACACTTGAACGTTAAATATTCGAGTCTCTCTTTCGTTTCAGCTGCAGTCATGATGACCCCTGCCTTTTGAACGTTTTTATTCAACTTGGTTGTAATATATACATTGGTCATTGAGACGATGTGCATGAGGCATGAACTACGTGCCGGCTCAAGTTCTGGGCCATTCTTGAAGTGTTATTTTTTTTTAAGTTTTCAGTTTCGTGTCGAATTTTCATATCAAATCCATAATCCCTATGCCATTTAAAGAAGTTTCATGAAAATTTGTATGCAGTGTTTGCTCATTCCCATATTGCAAAAACAGGTAATGCAAGCTCAATATCAATGTAATTCTCGAAGTGTCAATGTTTGAGCGTTCATATCCGCTCTATATCGCCTGTGCCGTTGCCTCAAATATGGCACACAAATCAAATTCGATATTGAAGTTGTTTACGATAATGATTTAGTGACGGTCTTACATTACGCTAATGATGAAGTTGAGGTCTTACATTACGATGATGATGCAGTTAAGGTCTTACATTACGAGTATGCTGTATTGGAGGTCTTGCATTATGAGTATGCTGTATTGGAGGTCTGACATTACGATAATGCTGTATTGGAGGTCTTACATTACGATATTGCTGTATTGGAGGTCTTACCTTTCGAGAAGGCTGTATTGGAGGTCTTACATTACGATAATGCTGTAGAGGAGGTCTTACATAACGATAATGATGTGGTGGACGTCTTACATTACGATTATGCTGTATTCGAGGTTTTGCATTACGATAATTCTGTAGAGGAGGTCTTACATTACGATAATGCTGTAGTTGACGTCTTACATTACGATAATGCTGTAGTGGAGGTCTTACATTACGATAATGCTGTAGTGGATATATTACATTACGAGTATGCTGTATTGGAGGTCTTACAGTACGATAAGGCTGAAGTGGACGTCTTACATTACGATAATGCTGTAGTAGACGTCTTACATTACGATCATGCTGTAGTGGATATATAACATTACGAGTATGCTGTAATGGTGGTCTTACATTACGATAAGGCTGTAGTGGACGTCTAACATTACGATAGTGCTGTTGTGAAGGTCTTACATTACGATAAGGCTGTAGTGGATGTATTACATTACAATAATGATGTAATTGAGGTGTAACATTACGATAATGCTGTAGTGGAGGTCTAACATTACGATAATGCTGTAGTGGATATCTAACATTACGAGTATGCTGTAGTGGAGGTCTTACATTACGATAATGCTGTAGTAGATGTCTTACATTACGATAATGATGTAATGGAGGTCTAACATTACGATAATGCTGTAGACGAGGTCTTACATAACGATAAGGATATAGTGGACGTCTTACATAACGAGTTTACTGTAGTGGAGGTCTTACATTACGATAAGGATGTAGTGGACGTCTTACATAACGAGTTTGCTGTAGTGGACGTCTTACATTACGAGTATGCTGTAGTGGAGGTCTTACATTACGATAAAGCTGTAGTGGACGTCTAACATTGCGATTATGGTGTAGTGGAGGTCTTACATTACGATAATGCTGTAGTGGATATATTACATTACGAGTATGCTGTAGTGGAGGTCTTACATTACGATAAGGCTGTAGTGGACGTCTTACATTACGAGTATGCTGTAGCGGAGGTCTTACATAACGATAACGCTGTAGTGGATGTCTTACATTACGATAATTCTGTAATGGAGGTCAACCATTACGATAATGCTGTAGTGTAGGTCTAACATTACGATAATGTTGTAGTGGAGATCTTACATTACGATAATGGTGTAGTGTACGTCTTACATCAAGATAATGCTGTAATGGAGGTCAAACATTACGATGATGCTCTAGTGGAGGTCTAACATTACGATAATGCTGTAATGGAGATCTAACATAACGATAATGGTGTGGTGAAGGTCTAACATTACGATATTCATGTAGTGGAGGTCTAACATAACGATAATGGTGTAGTGGAGGTCTAACATTACGATAATGCGGTAGTGGAGATCTAAGATAACGATTATGCTGTAATCGAGGTCATCACTACGATAATGATGAAGCGGAGATCTTACCTAACGATAACGACGATAATGGTATAGTGGATGTCTAACAGTACGATAATTAGTAATTCGATCGGACGTGTATGTACCATGAGTTAAGTCTTGACCACCGCTCGAGCTTTTCCGCGTGTAACCGTTAGTTATAACCGTCGTCTGTTGGTGGCCCGGGCTCACCACGGGCGGCTTTTGGTACTGCGGGGCACTTGGGGTGACGGCGCTGTAAGGAGGCGGGGGAGCCCCGTTAGAATACGCCGGGGGCGGGGGATGCCCGTTCATATTATGATTGCCCGCCACAGTGGATGGTAACTAAAACGGTGGTAAGTTCTTTTAATTTCATTTTAGATAAAAAAGAATGCTACCATAAAGATCAATCATTAAAATGCATCACGTGTTTTGCGTTTACCAAGAATTTGGGCCTTCTGAAATTGTCTAAGTTCAAACGTAANTACGAGTATGCTGTATTGGAGGTCTTACATTACGAGTATGCTGTATTGGAGGTCTTACATTACGATAATGCTGTATTGGAGGTCTTACCTTTCAAGCTGTATTGGAGGTCTTACATTACGAGTATGCTGTAATGGAGGTCTAACATTACGAGTATGCTGTATTGGAGGTCTTGCATTATGAGTATGATGTATTGGAGGTCTTATATTACGATAATGCTGTATTGGAGGTCTTACCTTTCGAGAAGGCTGTATTGGAGGTCTTACATTACGATTATGCTGTATTCGAGGTTTTGCATTACGATAATGCTGTAGAGGAGGTCTTACATTACGATAATGCTGTAGTGGAGGTCTTACATTACGATAATGATGTAGTGGATATATTACATTACGATAAGGCTGTAGTGGATGTCTTACATTACGATAATGCTGTAGTGGAGGTCTCACATTACCATAAGGATGTAGAGGACGTCTTACATACCGAGTATGCTGTAGTGGAGGTCTTACATTACGATAAGGCTGTAGTGGACGTCTTCCATTGCGATTATGGTATAGTGGAGGTCTTACATTACGATAATGCTGTAGTTGATATATTACATTACGAGTATGCTGTACTGGAGGTCTTTCATTACGATAAGGCTGTAGTGGACGTCTTACATTACGAGTATGCTGTAGCGGAGGTCTTACATAACGAAAAGGGTTTGTTGTGGATGTCTTACATTACGATAATTCTGTAATGGAGGTCTTACATTACGATAATGCTGTAGTGGAGGTCAAACATTACGATAATGTTGTAGTGGAGATCTTACATTAGGATAATGGTGTAGTGTACGTTTTACATTACGATAATGCTGTAATGGAGGTCAAACATTACGATGATGATGTAGTGGAGGTCTAACATTACGATAATGCTGTAATGGAGATCTAACATAACGATAATGGTGTAGTGGAGGTCTAACATTACGATTATGATGTAGTGGAGGTATTACATTACGATAACGCGGTAGTGGAGATCTAAGATAACGATTATGCTGTAATCGAGGTCATCACTACGATAATGATGAAGCGGAGATCTTACCTAACGATATCGAAGATAATGGTATAGTGGATGTCTAACAGTACGATAATTAGTAATTCGATCGGACGTGTATGTACCATGAGTTAAGTCTTGACCACCGCTCGAGCTTTTCCTCGTGTTACCGTTAGTTATAACCGTCGTCTGTTGGTGGCCCGGGCTCATCACGGGCGGCGTTTGGTACTGCGGGGCACTTGGGGTGACGGCGCTGTAAGGAGGCGGGGGAGCCTCGTTAGAATACGCCGGGGGCGGGGGATGCCCGGTCATATTATGATTGCCCGCCACAGTGGATGGTAACTTAAACGGTGGTTAGTTGTTTTAATTTCATTTTAGTTAAAAAAGAATGCTACCATAAAGATTTATCATTAAAATGCTCAAAAACTATAGAATTTAAGGGACTATCTTTAAAACGGTCAAAATGAAAGTCTGAGCAACTAAGAAGCATATTATATTAACTCGTTTTAACAGTAAATGCACATTTTATAGTTGGAAATACATTAATTATATTGAATATGTCAGATGAGCCGAAACTGTTTATAGTTATTATTTGTTAAACATGGGTTTAAGTGAAACAAAGATAATTTTCAAAACCAAAATTGATGCATTGAGTAATATGTCTTATATTTCGTATAGGTTCAACATAATGACAGTTTGTGTTGAAGAAAAAATACTTTGCTTACCACGGCAGATATACTTGTCATCCACGACCTAAAAGTGTAAAAATAAACATACCAGTAGACCTAAACTTTACGTTTGGAACCTAAAACAAACATCGAATGGCTCATATTGATATATGTATATTTTGTAATAGTTTGATGATTCAATGAATTGCTATTAGTTATAAAGTTGTAATCATTTAATGCATGATATTCGCAATAAAAAGAAAAACGTTTAAGTCACTAAGATACATTGATTGGTCCTGTAAGGAAAAGGACAAACGCTTATGTTAGCCTATAGGTCTTAACAAACACGCCGACGGCAATACATCAGCTAGAAACGTGTTCTTAGAATACGGATGACCCTATATTCCGCCTGTGTCTTAAAACTCAACTTATGTCGAAAAAAGTACCCAAAATATAAAGTCGCACAAGAACTATGTTTGTAACGTTTCAGTCCTCTAGTTGCAATACATTTTGGTATTAGAACTACGCGCGACACTAATTAAAAAAAGGTAAATATTCGCTTAAAAGGGCCATAAATCCGACTGTGTAGGAAATACCCTTACCAAAATATGGAGGTATGCAACTTCACATGGTTAATATGTGTGTTAATTGTAATTGTAGCAGCAATACCTAGGTTAAGTCACAGGCGACGTTAGTTAAAAAAAAAACTGTACAAAAAGGGGTTAACAAATTTTAAAGTATCCGAATAAAAGTATAGAGGTGGCCAAGTTTACATGTTGGTGAATATGTTTCTACGTGTTAGCCCTCTAGCAGCACAACGCATCACGTGGTTTGCGTTTACCAGGAGTTTGGGCCTTCTGAAATTGTCTAAGTTCAAACGTAAATAAATGTCAAGATCAAAACGAGGCCATGTGATGTGGGTGTGTTGAGAGTGTGCATAGATAACACACATGAAAGTATCAAAGCTTTGTAGCAGGTGGTTTTGCTTTTAGAAGAAACGCGTTAATATTATTCTGAATAAGTCTAAGCCCAAATTTAGGTCAATGTCAAGGTCAAAATGAGATCGATGAAAACGGTGAGTTCAAAAGACCATCTAGGCAAATTTAAAAAGCTTCACAGGAAGCATTATCGATGATAGACGAAACACGTCATTTTGGTTGAACCAAGAATTTGGTTATTCTTAAGTCTAAGTTCAAACGTAGGTCAATGTCATCGTTAAAATGAGGTAATGAAGTTGTGGGTGTGTTGATAGTGTTCATAGATAACATCTATGAAAGTATAAAAGCTTTGTAGCAGGCGGCATTGATGTTAGACGAATCGCGTCATTTTGGGTTAATAAAAAATGTTGACCTTCTGAATAATTACATGTCCAAAGTAGGTCAATGTCAATGTCAAAATAAAGTCAGCTAATGTGTGTGTATTTAGCGTGTCCACAGATAACATCCATTAAAATATCAAAACTTTGTTGGAACTATTGATCCGAAACGTGTCATTAAGGGTTAACCTCATACGCACGGACGGACGGATGGGGAGATGTATTTTAGTTAAAAAGAAGCCATAACTCCGGTTAAGTAAAAAATATCCGAACCAAATATTAAAGGTGCACAAGTTCACATTATGGTTGAAATGGTTTGCAACTTTTGATCCCTCTAGCATAATTAGTTTTGACGAACGGAAGTACGGACGGACAATAGCAAATTTACAACCCTTTATATCATGGGAGTATTAACAATTTACCCCATGGCGTCCCCGTTTGGACACAGGAAGAAGCAGACAGGACTGGCTATTTGGACCAACTGCGGGAACGCTATCATGTAGCTGTAGCTCAACTTCTTAGGGATCTTCTTGGGAGAGTTAGGGATCTTTTTACAGACGGGGCCCACGACCAGCATTCTACAGACGTTCTGAAAATATAGGTCGCGCATTTCATGCTGGAGATACGGACACATCACTTCCGTTAACAGTGAAGTATCAATAGTTTCTCTCCATGTACTTTCATATATGTATCTACTTAATATAAACATACAAAATACGATAAAGTGTATACAAATGTGTTGTATGATTACAACTTTCTGAAAATATTTCTATCTTTGTTCTGTTAAAAACTATGTTCGCCATTGACCATCTGTGAATATATTGTGTTGTAATATGTGTGTACTCATGGGCTAAAATGTATGTTGAAATAAACTCTAAACTCGTTCATATGGAAATCGATGTGCTCATCAAGAAAACGAACATTTACGATTTTGTATTAGCATTTTCATGCACCGGTCGTGAAAAGCGTAGGTTTTTTTATATCAATTCAACGTTTGATAATATTATTTAGCAAGAAACTAGCGTCCTGCCACGTTGCATTTGAGCCATGAAGGCAGTCTGATGATTTATATGAACTTTAATTAGAACAGTTGTGCTGATATGTTTCCGTGCTGCCACTTTATATCAGTGATGACAATTACACAAGTTTTCAAAACCAGTCTATATGTAGACGTTTGAAAATAATCACTGATGTAAATAGCTTTAGACGTTTCGAGCCTCTAATCAGAACAACCAACGAGGCATACATGATACTTTATCTTTACTTTATCGCAGCAGACGCTTACCAGAAGCTTACCGGTAATCACAACGCATGCGTATCGGACCAGAGTTTCACTGGATGCCTACCTGAAGCTTACCCGTAATTACAAGGCATGCGTATCGAACCAGAGGTTCACGGGATGCTTACCAGAAGCTTACCCGTAATTACAAGGCATGCGTATCGGACCAGAGGTTCACGGGATGCTTACCAGAAGCTAACCGGTAATTACAACGCATGCGTATCGAACCAGAGTTTCACGGGATGCTTACCTGAAGCTTACCAGTAATTACAAGGCATGCGTATCGAACCAGAGGTTCACGGGATGCTTACCTGAAGCTTACCCGTAATTACAAGGCATGCGTATCGAACCAGAGTTTCACGGGATGCTATCCAGAAGCTTATCGGTAGTTACAAGGCATGCGTATCGAACCAGAGGTTCACGGGATGATTACCTGAAGCTTACCAGTAATTACAAGGCATGCGTATCGAACCAGAGTTTCACGGGATGCTTACCTGAAGCTTACCAGTAATTACAAGGCAAGCGTATCGAACCAGAGTTTCACGGGATGCTTACCTGAAGCTTACCCGTAATTACAAGGCATGCGTATCGAACCAGAGTTTCACGGGATGCTTACCAGAAGCTTATCGGTAATTACAAGGCATGCGTATCGGACCAGAGTTTCACGGGATGCTTAACTGAAGCTTACCGGTAATTACAACGCATGCGTATCGGACCAGAGTTTCACGGGATGCTTACCTGAAGCTTACCGGTAATTACAAGGCATGCGTATCGGACCAGAGGTTCACGGGATGCTTACCAGAAGCTTACCGGTAATCACAACGCATGCTTATCGGACCAGAGTTTCACTGGATGCTTACCTGAAGCACGGTATGCGCTATGGGCGTCTTCTTCTTGGGCGACTCGAACCAGGCCATCGTGGAGTCCTTGAACAGCACCACGAACACCTTCTTCCACTTGCTGGTTCCATCACTGTACAGCAGGTACCCAGTCTTTGAGGGTCGACTGGTCGCTAGAAAAGTAAACATTGTTGTTAGTTTAAGTTTAAACATATTTATGTTAGCTCGATTGTATCGAAAGCCTAAGGCTTATTAGAAACACTATCGGATCCGTTTCATGGGCCTAAAACCAGTACTTGGTGTCTTTAAGAACGCTTAAAGAACGCTCCCACAGCGGGGATCAAACCCGTGGCCTCCCGGTCGCTAGGCGGACACCATATCCACTACGCCACAGCGACCTTACACATTTACATTTTTGTTGTTAAATATTGATATTTAAATTGCGACAATACTTGCACATTATTATTATTAAATATCGTTTCAGTGATTTTTAAGCGACTAGGAATGAAATACAATTGATGATCGTTGTTTTAAAACATTTTCATGTAGCACTTATCCATGTGCAGGTAATGAAACGGGTCGTCAAAGATGACGGTTTTATTTTCATTTTTATGACGCCATTTCGTAAATTGTCCTGCGATATTAACAAAATGCAACCCAATACGATTTAAAAGAAAAACACTTATTTTCATTAGTATGATGTCATAACATTTCGGTTCTGGCCCCGCAAATATTGTCCAAATACAACCCACACACAACACGTTTCAAACTAATTTATATCAATGTATTTCCGTGGCACAATGCCGACGTATTCATTATAAAAGTAACGATAATTAAAAAAAAGTGTGAAGCTAAACAAGCTCTCTGTTTTGTCTAAAACGGACAAAATATGCACAACAGAAAGATTGAATGCACCACTTGCGTTCTTGTAGATATATATTACACCTGTCTTAATAACCTACAGACAAATAAAAAATAGGGACAAAGTGAAGACGTTAGCTGCAAGTGTCACTAATTATTTAAAATGTTCTAACTTTTCGGTGGTGAATCGTACACCGGACATAGCGCAATTTTACTTCTCAAAAGTAGCTATTACTAGTGTACGCAAAAGGCTGGGCATTTGGTAAGTTGTTTTATAACTGATTGTCATAAATATATACCACACATATCTATTAGAGCAGACATTAATTGACTTCCCTTGAAGGTTTACCAACCATATGATACGTCGATTGTAGCATATAATGCACTTTTGGGGGAAAAATGTGTTTAAAATGCCTCAATCAAGAATGTCAACAAAGCCGATGAACTGTTGTTTGATGTCAATAGAAATCACTTATTTGAATTTATTGGGTTTAGTTTAAACCTAATAATTAAGTTCGATTGCATCGAAAGCCTAACACTTATTTGAAACGCTCTCGAGTCCGTTTCCTGGGACTAGAACCAGTACTTGGTGTCTATGGGGAGAAAGAACGCGGAGAAAGAACGCTCCCTCAGTGGGGATCGAACCAGTCACCTCCCGGTCGCTAGGCGGACACCATATCCACTAAGACACGGCGACCCTATTTGTTTTTACAACAAGGTGTTAAAATAATCTTTCACATTTAAATAAAAACATGAGTTTGTGCAACCAGTTTTTGAATTTGATTACGTATGCATTAAAGTTGACTGAAATCCTCCGTAGACATAAACTGGACATACAATTACATATTTTTGTGAATATTCTTTATTACTGTCGTGGAAAACAAAGGCTTGTGTTCGTAAAGTTCAAATCACATACAAACGCATATAATTCGCACCCTAGTGTGCTGTTGAATCCATTTATAAACAAAAAATAATCGTTTATCTTTGTGAACCAGTCAATATCAATATCAAGCTAACTTCAATCCCTTCAATTCCTTTTCATTAGTGCGTTTTTCTGTTTATAAACAATGTCTACACACAACGAAATAAAGTGACAATAGAATAATATATATTATCTGCAATGAAACACTCATCTTATAAAAAAATAGAACTTAGTATTGTAAAATAATTAACAAACAATCGCCATATTTACTTCAGAGACATTGAAATCTTTTTTAAACCATATTATAATACGTTTGGTTTTAATGATGCATCGTAAACGTTAACCCTCTTGGGTATGACCGATCAACATTATTTTTTATGAGAAATCGTGTTTTGATGAAAAATCGTTAAAAAAATCAAATCCTGCTTCCTACATTGAAAGTGCCCTTTTGTATTGTAAATTTGCGCAATATTCGGAGTATTTTCCCCACTGTGAACATAGGCATATATTAACATTGCTTCAGACACCTGTGATAAAACCAAACGTATTATAATACAAATGCATTTAACCATCTGTTATTTTCTCTTCAGGATGGATATTGGATCTCTTAAAAAATATGCTTCACTGGTTCAAATAAAATGTAACCGCCATCTGGGAAAATGGGGCTTAATGCATGTGTCTGTTGCGTATTGGTTGAAAATATATTAATTTATGATAATATATATAAAGTTCAATCTTTTAAAGCAAAGCATCGAATGAACGTAATTAACTTTAGCAATAACAATAATTATAATTAAATAATACAATAATTTCATGATCCAACGGTGATCATTAAACAATTCAAACATAATTACCTAAAAACATATTTATTTCTAATTTAGAATAGACTTCCTGTAAAGCAAAAAATACATAAAATACTGCACAGGCTAATCAGGAACGACACTTTACGCACATGAATTTAGTCACGTTTTCCCAGAGCGAGGCTCAATCATAAACTCACGAAATTCTATTGATGTTATGATAATATACACCCTGTAACAACATTTACATATGAAAGTGTAAACAGTAATTTAGATGTCCTGCCATACTCACGTTTGAAGGTGGATCGACGGACACTGGTTGTGGTACTGGTGCTGTTACTGCAGCCCATTCTTAGCGGAAAACCACTTTTTTATGCATGAACGTTAGCGATACAGTATTTACATTCATATACCATGTTTATATGGCACAATAATTCACCATACCGATATTATATTCCGAGATGTCAAGATAAACTCATCAGGACGCCTGTATTTTAAACTCCGAAATTCAATACTCCAATAACATGTCCTAATAGTAGGTATTTCAAAACCACGATCATGTTTCCTTGCTTTTGTAATAGTTGAGGTAAACAGTATCGATTTTTGACGCTATACAGTATCACAGTATGGTAAAATCGAGCACTTTGTGTTGTCAATGTCAACAATGCAGCGAATAGTCACTCGGAACTTTCCGATAAATTACGATGTTCAATCGATGTAGTGCTAGTAAGAATAGTATATATTTAATTTCAACTGATACGAGGCGTTATTGTACATAAAATAACATATCAATCGCAATTATAATATAATATTATTATAAACATTTCGGTACTTTATTTGCGTAAGTGGTAGAATCAGGAAGCATAATACGAAACAACTAAAATTTAAATAACAAATGTGTCATTTTTTTTTAGTATCGTTTATTGCACTTTGTAATTAGGGATAAGCAGAACGTTCAAACTAATGTATACATTAATGATACCTCGTAAAAGATGGGTATATAATATTGTTAATAACTATCTTTGTTGTCATTATTGTTACTTGTAATTCTGTACACGTTTAATACATTAAAGATCCGCGTTTGTTGTAATGTTAAATGCGAATCTATTAAGATTTTATTCAATGTAAAGGCCTGGGAACCTTTGTACTGCCCTCGTTATATAAAGTTTTGATTAACAACACAAGTGTTACATGCTCACCAAATAGGACACGTTTTCCGCACTTTTTTTGCGTGTTTACGATTTCTTTTTATTTATTTAAAAATAAAATTGTATTATGTATCGAGGTTAAGGGGATAAGTGTTACTTTACGAATATCGTAAGAAGTACACATACGTAGAATTTCATAACCGCAGCAGAATAATTAAACATGATAATAAGCAGCAGTAGATTAGAAGCTGTTGTAGCATCAACTGCACCACTTAAATATTATCACATAGCCATAACCCATGCGTACGCTTCCTTTTAAGCCTGAAATAAACAACAACACAAAACTGGGCTCTACAACAATATAAGAATTGGTGCGCCTCTGGGGCGTGAAAGTGACACACGCCCTCATTAAAATGGCCAAACATCGATGTAGTTTCAGCTAATTTATTCTTCGTTATTAGAAATGTATTTCCTACTTTTTCGGATATGATTCAAATATTTTCTCCAGCATGTTACACAGAATAGTTTGTGGGCAGTTCTTTTTTCAGTAATGCAAATGAGAAGTATATGTGTGTAATTCACATTGACGCCAATGGAACCGGATTTCGGCAATTCTTTAAGAGAAGTGTTGGATTTCAACGGGATACTATACTTGTGAAATTGTTTCAGTCACGATAAAGACTCTTTTGCATATATAGCTTTGTTGTTTTTATTTAGTTAACATCAACCATGGCATGTTTGTGAGCTACAATTTTGGTACATGTATTACCAAAAATTGTTCATAGCTCGTTTAGTGAAAAACATTCAAAACTTTTTTGTGACATATGTTTTGTGAAAAGAAGAAGATTTTTGACATACCATTTTTACATTAAGTTATTTATACTATAAACACTGAAATGTGCACCACGATCACCAGAGTATTAACATGTTAAACACTCAAGTTGGACGTGCCGATATAGCACGTAGTAAATTTGTATTATGTTATTTAACCATGCTTCAAATAGTTTGTTCAAATAGTTTATACGCAACAGTTTTCAATATGACTGATATCAAATACGTATGATTCATTATGCTGTCAAGTTATCAAAGAAGCACGCACATATTGAAAACAAAGTTATGAGCGATGTACCACACGATACATATGGTAGAAAACAGTTTAAAGGTCCATATCGAAGGTATTGGTCCCTAAACTTATATATATCTTTACACAATTCATATTCCCCGTGTTCAATCAGATCTTTATTTATTGACAATATATGATGAAATCGTTAAGAAAAATATATACAATTATTTTACCTAGTGTCGCATGCTAAGTAAAATAAGTTCAACCTCCTAACGCACCTACTGTACGGTAATTGATGCCGATGTGTCTAGCCAATAAGTGGACTCTACATTCAACTTTCTCCTTTCTATTTGAGTCAACAACAAAAAACAGTGCCGCTTGAAAATAGTGGGAGTTTTGGTACAATTGGCTGAATGAGTTTACGCGAGTGGGTTTGAGCAAAGGATCTTAAAAAAACACGTAGAACAAATAATCGTCATAACTAATTAGTAAGTCATGTGCATCGACAGTATGATCGACTTTTATTGTTAACTCTATTAACGACTGTATCGCCTACCCATGCAGAGAGACCGGACGATGGGTGCACCGAACAAAAGATAGCACCGAACGTTCACCTGTACTCTTGTAGTGGCGCGCACGTGCAATGGATACCGAAGTTTGGAGCCGAGCACCGGAGTGTATACGGACTTATAATGACCAACGTCACGTCTTTTACACAAATCAATGCAACCTCTCTGCTCGAATTCACTTCGTTAGTGGAGTTGTTTGTGAGCAATACCGGTCTATCGGAGATCGAACTTGGTGCGTTCCAACACGCAAAACGCTTACAGAAACTTGTGCTGGTGAACAACAAAATAACACGGTTTTCAACGGCGCGGATCGTTTAAGATATCTGGACTTGACGGGAAATAGTCTCTCGACCATTGACGGCCTCTTGTCCGGACACCCGTATCTTGAAATGCTAATGTTGCAAGCCTCGCGCTAACATGGTTCTAAGCCTCGCATGATAAACTTGATCTTTATCCAAAACTCACATAATATTCTCTATATACATGAATTGGATACAAGGCCACAGACAATACAAAATAAAGCGCAAACAAAACATCAACTCAAAATCTTCGGTGTTTTGAGATTCTCCTTTTTCAATTTTGATCTTCAAACCACTCGAGAACACAAGTAAACATAGTTGATAATAACAGTTTGATTAGCTCTTGGGACGGATGTTATGTAAATAATTCTTAAAATAACTGTTGACTGAAGTGTTATGTTGGATGATACGATATAGAGATAATATATATATATATATATTCTTCTAGATCCAACGGATTTCCACGGTGTTTCTAACATAGTGTGAGGGTAGTTTAGAATCCTTATCGGATCCTGCCCTGATACAACTATGGTTTCATGTTTGTGAATAAGTGTTTATGTATGTAAAGTTGTCCATTCTGTGTATGTAAAACATTGTTCCCACGTCGAGATGTGTTGCGGTGAAAGTTCGGGGTATATAACTGTGAATGAACCATCTTTTTTTGGGGATGGGGATTTCATAGTATGTATGCCTCGTTCTGCACCGTAGCTAGGCGCACACGCCGTAGTCTCAAATGGGAATATGTATGTCTGTCTGTATGTCTGTCTGTATGTCTGTGTATCTGGTTGTTCACACACCTTTCTCCCTATATATAAATTATCGACTGTGAACGAGTATCTATTAATAGATCCCGGAAATAGGAAATAACGTTGTTGTGAAATAAAATTATCTCCCTGTTAATAAACAAAAATATGTATAATTTCACTGTATCTTCTAGATCCAACGGATTTCCACGGTGTTTCTAACATAGTGTGAGGGTAGTTTAGAATCCTTATCGGATCCTGCCCTGATACAACTATGGTTTCATGTTTGTGAATAAGTGTTTATGTATGTAAAGTTGTCCATTCTGTGTATGTAAAACATTGTTCCCACGTCGAGATGTGTTGCGGTGAAAGTACGGGGTATATAACTGTGAATGAACCATC
>VMBQ01000730.1:23374-117178 GCA_007657795.1 Dreissena rostriformis | reverse complement strand
CCCCCCCCCCCAAATATGTTGAAAAAGTTCATGTGTCGGTTTTGGTCAACCAATAATGTTATTTATAGACGGTTGTTTGTCAGCTTATTACGTCATTTATAGAAAAACAAAAACATTTTCTATTGTATATTTTGTGTTCATTGTAGTCGTCAATGACTGTTTTTTGGAAATATCAACATACAGTTGTCTTAAGATACTTATAATCTTGGTATATTGGGAAACAGCATAGTGTAGCAGCTTCATAATAATATACAGAATGGAAAAGTATTTTTACCACAGCCTTTGTTGTAGCCGGCGGGCTTGTACGGCAGATAACACTCCGTACATCTGATGCTGTCAGGGCTGCCGCCACACGCGACCTTTCCAGGCTTGCAGTGGTCGATACCGGTAGCCAAGCAACCTGAAATACTTGAGGACTAAATCCAAAGATCAATACATTCAACTCTAAGTCTTAAAAAATAGTATACATGAATTGTTATTTCTAGTGTCATGGGAAACTTTCTACTTGGATCTTTGAAATGAATGTAATTAAATACAATGTTTTGATACCCATCATCATCGGAATTTCAATTTGTGACATAGTTGTCTTGCAGCATTTAAACACGATCGCTCCAAAACTGAAGACTGGGGAAGCTTGGATGATGCAACTGTATATTCATATACATTAATGTAGGGACACGCGTTATCAAGCTTACGAATCATTCTAGAAGCAAATACTTATTTGGTGACTGAGCTTGTTTCACATGGATTTAATATAGCATTAAAGTGCGTTCGTTGTTTATTTGTATTTTTTAACAAATACTTGTTTTAAACGAATTACGTTTCGAAATTACAATATTGTAGGGCTAGGGCATTTAATGGATGACCGCCATGCCTGTAAAAACGTATCTCTACGTGTGCTTTTAAAGGCCGACAGTGGTTGTCTGGGTAAACTTTGGTTGATTGGCAAATAGATAATCAATATGTTGGTGCAGACTCTGCAGGGATGGATAATCTGTGGTTAGAGTAGGTCAGCTTAGGTCATGATTCGAGACCAGATAACTGAGAAAAATAAGTCACAGACTCCGCAGGTAATTTTATGGAAGAAAAATATTTGGGCTCAGAGAATGTGTTTGTCATATAGTCAGCAAAATGTATAGTTATAACTTCTAAGTTGATATTAAAACAAGCTACTATTTTGAGTGTTTACTGGTCATGTAAATGCTACTACTGTTACAGGTTTGTAATAGAACATATGTCGCATAGCTAATGTGACCAACCGAGCAGGACTCGTTGGTATCGATATAAACTTATGTGAATGGGAGAAATTCATAAGACGGATACAATCTGTATGTTTTAGGCAGATGTACACACTCCCGTGCTTTGTTTACCTCACATGACTCGGATCGATGGCAACGTACATTCAAGTTAATAAATTGCTTTCACAATACATACTTCATTTGAATATATTGTAAGAACTTCGGATTGAACATGCAAAATAAAATGACCTTCGTATAGTGCATATAAACGACATATAGTGTGGCAATTTTAATAGTTGTAACTACCTTTATGACTTTAGTTCAATAACATGTGTTTGAATACGAAATTTACACACGCAAAAACAGATATTTAAAAGTTGACTATGTCCTTTTATACAAAATCCTGGGGTTTAATTTTTGATATATGATAATTCTCTAGGTGTTCGGTTACCAGTCTTTTAAAACCGAGTGGTTGTCGTTTGAAATGTGACACCATTTTTTTACAATACGAACCTACGTGCGTGGAAAGATTGCTTCGTTTGTCTAAAATTTGCGACGTGTCTATACTTTAGTTGCTTTAAAAAGATAATATTGCAAACTTTTGCTCGGCAGCTTTGTCCCTGAACTTGTGAACTAAATTTGCATAAAGTATACGATTCGATTGTTTTCTATATATGCACGCAAATGAATGTCTCGCAAACCAAATATTTGGAAAGATTTTGTAAACCCATAATCGGCTCGTCGATTTGCGTACCTTCTATTTTCTGAATCAACGCTTACCAGATGCCTACGGTGTCAACTGTTTTATATTTATCGTTTACGCATATATACATGCATGTGTTATATGCTTTTAACGAATACAGTACAATAATACGCCTATTTAAACGAAGAAGGGGTGTAAAATAGTTGGTTTCATTAGGATGTGAAGGCATATATAATATATTAAATTACAAAAACCTGTTGACTTTCAAATCGTGAAAAAACTTAAATCATCATAAAACATTTAAAACAAAACAACACTTATGTTATAAACTCAAAGAAAAACATCTCAGTGTGATTAAATAGTAATAAATGATGTCTAAATTGCGGAAGACAATACCGCAGCACTTGGTTTGATTTGTTCAAATTGCTGTTTACAGCGTCGAAATCCCAGACTCCATTGTATAAATTCTCTATCATCGAAGCGTGTATTACGATCACATACTTTAATTGCATATTATTTAAGTAATGTATGACTTAACATGAAAGCCGCGCTTGATTTATTAATGGCTCGTGAATGTAAAGTCTATACAGTATACACACGCACCAAAAATGGTTTGCGTACACAACCGAACAATCCAAATCGAAAGTGTGTGGGCTTAAAAAAGCAATGCTTAAAAAAGAATAGCACATGAATCTGAAGTATTAAATAACATGTAAAGTGTTATATCTCTGCGATCAAGCATTATATTACAATTGTGATATTATCGTAGCTCAACAACTTGTTGCACGCATGACATCCTTCCAATGTGCATATCCCTTACATTTGTGCTTACTATTAATACTTAAACCGTAATTGTGTTTATAACAAGGTAATCGCGGCGTATTTGATGCGTGGGATGAATACTTCCTTAAATGGGTATGTAACTTCAAATATTTGATACACATTTATAATGTTCATGCTGTATGAAAAAACTTGCTTTTTTAGGTTTGTATAATATCTTAAACATTTGTGATTGCTTACTTTTAAATCCCGAATTGGGGCGGCACTGACTGTAGAGGGGTGGGGAAATTGTATTATTTCAAAATCAACCAGCAAATTATGTTGCATGTTATTAAAAGGTTTTGGATAATGTTAATGAGATTTACAATCGTCAGTACGTGTGCTCCAAAATACAGCGTGAAAGTATTGCACGTGTACTATTTTACGCTTGCAACCCTCCATTCATGTAACAAATTACAAAAATAAATTAATTTAATAAATAAAATCAATAAAATAAATTGTATGATCTTTCATTTCCAGACACGCTAAAATGTAAACAGAAAATATGTTTCAGCTTGCCTTCACAACAAGGCCCCGGCCTCCAGGCGCTGCATTGACAACCGCCGTTGTACGGGTACCTGTTGTAGCAGGTCTGTTTACACGGCTTCGACTCTGTCCCGCCAGTAAAACAAGTACGCGTTGTTACACCACCTCCGCAACTTTTACTGCACGAGCTCCACGTGCTCCAAGAGTAACAGGCTGCCGCTGTAAGAAATAAACACTATTGATTGTGTACACAGAGTGTAGATAGGAATGCAGTTTGCACACAAATGGAATAAATGAACTATGTGTTATGTCAGACAAAAATCCTTTAATAAAAAGCAAACAGTACGATTACTTTCCATTCATAGTAAAGGAAAGAATTTCAAAATAAAGACATACGAATGCACACGCCAGGTGTATGGTTAGACAAAAAACAATGAAAACAAAACCGATAAAAAATCCCCTTTAAATATGTCATTGCAAATTGTATTTCAATTTAGGTTCCTTATTTAATAGCATTTAATTACACATACACGTAACGTTATGTGAGCAACACACTTTGCATAAACGGGTTAATTGAACAAAGTAGTATAATTCAATGCATTAAATACACAAGTTTGTTCGCATAATAATTGACATTTGTTATTTTTGAAAAATCTTCCCGTTTTACTCCAAGCCAATTCGAACATTTTGTTTTAATTATTCCCCGTTTGAATGTTAACGAATTGACAGTCATTCCATAAATGTATCGTTCGCTTTCACATACACTGTTAATTGCTGAAATCAGGTCAATTCACTCTTTCAATATATGAGAGTTAATGAACAATTACAAAAAAAAGTGTACAATGCTAACCAATGCCTTGTAGAGACCCGGAAGTTATCTACAGTTTTATAATTTGACACGAGTATTTTTGCAAATATAGCAAAGTAATAAATAATGTACACAACACTGTGTATACAACCTGTTATATATCATGTTCAGCATGAGGATATAAACAACAACTAAGTAGAAATAGTTAAAATTACAATAACAAAGCTAACGTTTAACTTTCTAAGGCATATGGCCAATGAAGTTTAGGTAACATAATATAAAAAAAAGCATTCTCAATTTGTATTGAATGACTTATTCGGTGCCTGAACAAATATCTAACTATCTAGGATTCTGAGAAGCATTTAATTGATTCGTAAATTAATACATAATTGCATATACACACTTAAAGGAAACCCAATTAAAAAAGAGGTAAATACACGCTTACGTTACAATGACTAATCCTATAGCCTAATCCAACGTCAAAACTTTAACACAGACAGCAATTAAGCCATTTACACTGTTTTGAAAGCCATATATCAAATTACAACTACTTTGATTTAACAAAATTATTTCTGCACTGATGTTCGTTAATTTGCCTAAACTAATAGAATATCTTCGCCCGAAAATGAATACACAATTTTGACTCGAGAGCAAGCAAAGGAAAAACACATAAGGTTCAAATACTGGAATAGTTTGGATAACGTACTCTCGTGTAAACATAGTTGCTTTATAATATCATCATTCAGTATTATATGTCAATTAATTAACAATATTTTCTGTAATAGATTGTTGTCTAATAACCCTCGCTAAGGAGCAGTTTGATCGTAACAAGTGCAAAGTAAAATGTGTTATTTAAGAAATGGAACTCTTTAGTGAATATTTATTGTTATGCTGTACATTCTTACTCGAATAAAAAGATATATTGACTAAATAAATGATGCATGCTCTATAAATCCCCATGTTCTTCGCTGTGTTAACTGTATAATTTGACAAATGTTGACGTTGTTTATTGATTTTAATATTTGTTTATCATCAGTTAAAACTTACAACTCACCAATTTCAACATTCAACATAAAGTATGCATATTGATCTAAAACTTTAAGCAAAGTCAGCAATACGCCAAGTTAACCTGTGTTGAAACACATTAATATTATCACAAGTTGTTCCGTGTCCTTACGATATCAATTTGCATGGAAGTTTTGTCATAACTAGATGATTGACTGCCAACGAATATCATTGAGTAAACATTGACTGATCACTACTTAATCATCACAGTATTGTAAACAATACATATTAAAGAACACACACTGGTTTTAGGAGTGTCGGTAGTATAATTTGTGTGTGTATTCGGTTTCGAGAAAGTCGTTTTTTAAATATATGGTACATGCTCTATATCAATGAAACAACGCTGCTTCTATATTAAATCTGCGACAGAGAGATAAAGCGGTTGGCATTTCAATTTATTTGTACGAAACAGTCTTAAATGTAGAGCAGAACAAAAGTATTAAGTCATTTGTAGTGAATTCACTTAGCTTAAAGTGAGTATACAGTACACTTATACACAACACAAGTAATAGAAGCCTATGCAATGCAATACAAATTAATATTCATTTGCATCTCTCACAATAAGGAAATGATTTAATTGCAATAGTGTGCACATGGGAGAAGGTATTAACATGGTATTTTTTATTAACACTCATGTTCCATTGTGATTTTTTGTAACGTGTATGGATATGCCATGATGTCACTGTTTCGTGCACACACATCATAAATGTTGCGTTTAAATGAGTTTGATTGTGTGTTTTTATTTTATTTTATTTTTTGGTAACTTTAAAACGTGCCCCGAAAATCAAAAAAATCCATTTAAAAAAATATAAGCATGAAATGCACCATCTTACAAACTTTGTGTAGAAACTTTTAAGATAAAACATTGAAAGAAAACAAACGAAAATTCCAGTTTATCGTTCTTAATAACATATTTGTATCTATGTTTTATCACCTTTAATTAAGGTGAAATCAAAAGTGATTTTTAACAAATATGACTTGGAAGTATATTTTAACAGCGTTATTATCATAACCTTTTATTTCGTAATATTTCCTGCATTGCGGTAGACATACAAACCTCAACATACATAGCATATTTCAACCGTCTAATAATAATGTTCATACAAGAGGGGTGCTAACAAATCAAATACCTCAGCTGTTAATATTTGCACTAACATAATTTCACTAGCAAAAACATACCGATATAGTACGAAAGACAAGTAATTTTAAATAAAAACGACCATAGCGCCAGTAAATTATCTTATTTAAGACAGTCGATATGTTTGTCTCTGGACGTAATCAGATAAATTTAACTGTACACAGCTATAAAGTAACATATATTTACCATTCACTGTTGATTTAGCCAGTATAAGCACACACATAAGTTTGAAAATCCACATTGTTGCTCGATCTTTACGGTCCTAAAGATTCAAATAGACTGAATGAGGAAGTTAACTCAGCCCAAATTGCGCAGTAACACGATCGCTTAAGTGTTGTAATCCTAGTTCGTTCACATGAATTTATAATATGTATTTTAAAATGTGTGGGTAGTGCAAACGGTGTTATATTCAACCTTATACTTTGGGGTAAGCGAGGCGTTCGTAAACTTGTTGTCATAACATATGATGCCGCCGTTTAAGTATCATCTAAACATAACTCGTTATATTCACATACTACTTACAAAATAAATATGTTAAATGTATTATGCACACTGGTTTAAACTTCAGCGCTTGTCAATGGCTTTTCCAACGCGGTGGCATACCCCAATTAATATTTTTTTTATGTCTTTTTGTATATGTTTGTTAAATTAAATTAAATGTTTATTGTTATCAACAATGTTATCTGTGTCGATAAGGAAGTAAGACAAGGCGTGTTCAAACAATAAAGTAAATACTTTTGGAAAAGAACACAAAACTCAGCATTAAACTGTGCACAAAAAGTTGATATATGGTTAATTACGCAGCCACGGAAAATATCAGCTTATTTCAAACAAACCTTTTTAAACTCAAAACATCAAATCTGCATATGCAATATTCTAATAAAAAATATAGTTAATTGCTTCCATTTACGGAATTATATAATTTTATATGTCAAAACCAACGTTTAAGGAATTCCGATTCAATTGAATAACATAGCGATGGCATTATCCAAAGTTCGTAAATGTTTCGTAACAACACACAATACAACGTAACTTTAGATCGATGTAGAATGGTCATGCGATAGGCATTTCGGTTTTAACAAATCATGATAAATATTATCAATTTCATTCTTAATTTCTATATACAAATTGGCGAGTCTCATTTCAGAATTGTAGTTATAGTAAACCCAAAAGAACCAATACTAATTCCACGATTGGGTCCTTAAATACTCATTTTTGAGAATGTATACAATTGCAGTGCTGGAAATATACAACCAATATATAACGAACGTATACGAGTGAACATTCTTTTTGGTGTAAACGACATAGTGAACATATATGTGAACTACATCTTTAAAACTAAATGTTGTTGTAGTTTTATATTTTAATTTCATTTATTTTGTATTTTTCTAAATCAAGCCCCAACAAATTATTATACAATAAACAATTACTAGGTTCCCTTAAACATACGCCGTGTTTATGTTTATTTCATTATTTTCTGTGGTTTAAAAAATATAGATATAAGACTTATTTAGAATGAATAATGCACTTTACGTTTGTAACTACAGTTGTTTGCGGATTTTAATGTTTAATTTAATTGCGGAAGATGTATCAAATTAAATTTATCCTGATTTATATTAACTGATGTTATCATCTTATTTTAATTAATTTGTAAGTGCATGTGTTATTTATATTTGATACTTATGTTAAATAGAAGTTTAAGCCGAGGTATTGAGGCGTGATTAACAACTCTTCACAACACTTCACAAACTATGTGTATTATACAGATAAGCGTCTAAACAATTCCTTTATTTAATTGATATGAGAATATGAAAACTATAGCAGTTGTCGTTCTGTAAATTTTGTGAAGTCTTTTGAAAAAAATCAGACACGCAGGACAGAAACACAGTACTTTTTATTTTAGCACACACGAATCCTTAACATTATAATAGAACGAAACGCGTATATTATTTATTATAAACACATTTAAGCGTATGTGTGTGTTATACATGTTTTAATCTGTATTGCAATAGTAATGTGCATGTACATATTTTATTCATGTGGCTATTACATTGTTATCGTCAATGGTTATGGTGGTGTTTCTATGAAAGGCGACACTTTACGCAACGTGAACTTTTATTCAGTATCGTATTCCCCGTTTAACTTAAACACGCTTGATAAGTTAATTATTGTTAAATTATGATCACTCATGTCTATAATTATAGTCAACGAATTCATTCTACATGCAACCATTTGCACAATGTTTTCGTGAAATCTATTTTGAGATGAACTGCCATGACTAGGACTATTTTTTTTAATTAGCTGTTTCAAGTACAGAAACAAAATAGAGCACTTTACACATTTGAGATACTTTCCAATATTGTATTCATTGTTGCGTATACGTCGACGATTTGTAACAGCATTATATTTGGTGCGCTTGTCAAATAAAAATACGATGGCGCTGATTAATTAGAAATATATTTTGAATTAATTTACGTATTTGTCACTTAAATCCAGTTTAAAGGTCGTACCATGTTGTTGTGCATTACAGCTTGTCACCGATTTAATAAGAAATGTATGTTGATGTATTACACGCGTATGCCATAAAAATTCAGGTAAGCGCTTCGTACCATGTTGTTGTGAATAGAACGTGTCACTGATTAAAACAAATCGATATGTATGCGTAGTTTAATGGACTTGCTCAACTGTTTACGATTTGTCAATTTTCTGACCTTTAACATTTGTCAGCCAAGAGAAAGATGAATACAAGTATATATACATGGTCGTAATATAAGAATAGGCATACAGTTATTATGACACTACCGTATCATTTGAAGGAAATCATCATTTGAAATTGGTCAAATTATCAAGCATAGAGAATATAAACGGTTGAGTAATGTAGTTTGTGTATGTTGTTTTCCTGAAAAAAGTGGAATACTTTCATATTCATAGAGTACACAGCTCTTGAAACAAATTGTAAAGATATTGATTAGAGACTGCGTTATACCACTATAATTTGAAATTTAATTGTTTAAGGCAGTTTTGATTTCAAGAGTTCAATATACACGTCGCATAATTATATGCGAATTGAACACATCTTTGCTTTCAATTTAAGGCCCCCGATCACCGAACATAGTTCAATTCATGACAAAATGGAAACAATTCTAAGGAAGAAACTTTAAGCTATGTATTTCGTTATGCATTTGCATATGTTTTTGTTTAAAACCAAATATAATAATACTTTTACGAACGTAGTTTAATTACCTAATTTACTCCCAAGTGTGTACAGGCCATCTTAGTATTTGAATTTGTAGAGTGGTGGCTTTAATATTTGTTAATGGGAATTTCTATCGTCAACATAATAAAACCAGATTGATGGTCCGACTTGATGACAATGAACCAAGGACAATTAGCAAATAAACATTTAAACAGGAGACGAATTTAATCTGTTCGATGAAATGAATTACGGAATCAACGCATAAAATGTGGTTTTAGTTTTGGCGGTGAGCCAACAATCTTCATATAAATTGCACAGCTGCGTCTCTATAGTTAATTACAAACTGCATCTTTACGTGTATACTGATACAGTGAAAAATTGACTTTTGATAAAGGTAAGATTTTTGTTTACATCGTTGTTTAATAGGTTTATAAGTTTATTTCTCATTCTAATACGTATACTATTTGAACAAATAGTTATTGATATTGTTTTCTTTATTTTAAAATAAAGATCTTAAATTGTTTTACACATCATCATCACCGTCACCGTCATCGTCATCGTCATCGTCATCATCATCATCATCGTCATCGTCACCGTCGCCGTCACCGTCATCGTCATCGTCATCGTCATCGCCACCGCCACCGCCACTGTCACCGCCACTGCTACCGCCACCGCCACTTCCACCGCCACCGTCACCGCCGCCGTCGCCACCGTCGACTCCGACACCGTCGCCGCCGCTGACGCCGCCATCGCCGCCGTCGCCGTCGTCGTCGTCGTCGTCATCATCATCTTCGCAATCACCAGCACCAATTTTATTATAATCACCATAATTTTTTTCATTGTCAACAAATTTAAGATCTTTAAACAAGTATTTCGCCGACTTGTTTGTAGATGCATCTGCTGCTTCGATTCTGTCTGGCATGTTCATTTATTGTGGGATGTTCAGCACGTAAGTAAAAAGTGTAGGTAGCCTTAATTATTTTATCAGGCGTGTTTTATTAGCTGATGAACATTGATAATTGGACGACACTTTTGCTTAAAAGCAACGGTTTAAGGACGAATGTGGTTCGTGCTGTTGTCGCGACGGCAACGTATCGCGTAAGAAAGAAAATGGCCTTTATTACACTGAAACGATATTGTTTGTGTTGCGCTGAATAGATTGTGTCGTACATATGTTATACTGAATAATGCATGTTGTTCATGTGTTTGAGATTCTAATATCATGTGTTTTACTGCATTAATTATATTTAGTTTTTAATCATCAGAAGTATATATTTTGGTTTTGATTTTAATTTCATGTATATTTTTATATAATACAAACATTTATTGTTCGCCTTTTACCACTGCATAAATGTGTCGAATTAAAATACTTTTAGAATTGGCGGTTTTTGTAATGATTTGTGTGTTTTAGTAAGATTTCTTTTGAAGCTTAGATTGTAGTTCTTTCAAAAGCACACTCAAACTAACTGATATATATTGCGGATATTTTGATCGAGTTTCAGACGTGAGCGATTGAAGCAATAGAGCGAATTAAACTTTTTTGATTGCGTTGACAAGGAAACAATCTATTATATGCAAATAATAGTATACAGTGTATAGGAGGTGACGAAGGTACGTTTTGTAATATAGGGACAATTTCGACAAATGAATAAAACGGGCCATGTCACGGTAATGCCGTCAATATCCTTTTAGCTTTTTTGTATGCGCGTCATAGCAGTAAATTGAGTAGTTATTTAAAAGCATTCATTATATATGTATTATGTTTATTGTTCTGACCGAAATCCAATTGTTGTATAAGATGGCAATTAAAATTAAACGAATGGTTGATAAATGTAAAATTATACTGTAATATGTGATCAACCATTTGAATGCAATATTGTGATCTGCCCATCCATAGGCGACAATGTATTTGTTGATGTCAGGATAGACGCCAGACTAACTCGTTTCAGGCAAACCGGGCACATGTCCAAGTTTTGGACCTGCGGTGTGCCGGTGGGATTGCGTGTCCGATTATGGCTGCCCCGGTGCACAGAAATGCTGCTCCTATGGCGGCTGTGTGAACGTCTGCAGGACACCAACAACATCACAACTTGGTATGTTTAAATGCTTGTTTTCATATTTTATATTTGGAAAGAATTGTGCAAGACTTTAACGCACATCTTGTTTTATCCCGTCATAACGCATGCGTAGAAGGAATAACGACCCGTGTAATAAACGAAGCTTTATTTCAGCCTTGTTAAAAACAGCATACAACTTCAGTATAGAAACGTGTTTTTTTTTAATTGTTTTTACTATTGTTTTTTAACACAACACATCAATAACACTATTAAAACAATTGGCTTAGTCTGAACGGCATTACATGAACAATGATACAAGTTTCTATAAAACTATCCTTTTTGCAAAAACTCTATTCAGGGACTATTATTTCATGTTAATTGAACGTAAAGCTTTGTTCGTGATACACGATGTGTCCTCGGTGGCATGCACTTTACAGAAGGTAACATACGTCCATTATTAGCGTCTAATAAATACACCCAACAAAATAATGTTTATTGGTAGAGAATGATCATAAGTTAGCTCGCTCTCGGCAGGTCTCTCTAGGATTCTGACGATGCAAAGGCGAGATGCGATATATTTATTCAATAAATATGCATGCTTTAAATACAAGTAATTGTTGCGTATATATTTATACGTAGATATGTGTATGATCGTGAAAGAGCTTCTAATAAAACCTATTTCTTTACAAGAAAACGTGCAATTACAATGGAAAAGTGTACCAGAACACATAACATTTCATGGATGAATACAATTCGTTAAGGTATCGCGATGGTTCCGTATCGTGTACAAAAATTGGCTTACAAATGTATGAAAGCACTTGTCCACCGAAAATAAGTCAAGTTTGTGCTATAACGGTTAACGTTTGTTTGAAAGAAAATGGCCTTTAATTCACTGAAAAATTATTTCGTTTATTGCGCTGCATACATTGATAAAATAACGCCCCGTGTAATACACTTTACTTTATGTCCGCCTTGTTAAAACCAGCATACACGCAAATAATAATGACTTGTTTATTGTCCAACTAAAGACAGACAAAATGCGATTAAAATGGGCTTAATATAAACTGTCTTTGCTTGGCACGAACACCTGCACCACTTACCAAGGCTCGTGGTTTAGGTTGAATATGCATCGCTAAATAAACTTTTCTATATTGAATACTAACCTAGCATTCTATATATTGTGCGATTTAACATTATCACCTGATATACATTTTCTAGATTTTTACACATTAAACAAATAACAATATAAAAATTATCATTATATGCAATCCAAATTAAAGAACATTCACAATGATTATAGTTAATGCATCACATACTTGTTGCATTAAATATATTTGACGACTATTCGTTATTGTTGATCTGGTTTGTTATACACTTATCTTGTTTCATCTCGATGCTTTCTTTACAGTATTTAGGTTCCCACTTGCTGTAAGACGCCCTCTTTGTGACTGGGTATGCGTCAGAGCACCTTGCTGCCCCGGTGATCCGAATCCGTACGAAGCATGACGACCAAGTGGTTAAACAAGAGGTGTTTATGGAGTGTGTCTTTAAATTGTTCGTACACATAATACAATTAAAGGGCATACTTTGTAGTTCCGTGCGTGTTTTATTTGCATATACCATTTTATCTCAAAACAATAGACCTCAATCGCAACACATTTAATCCTAAGGAACAAACACGTAGCTACGTCTCTAGTTCTCAAAACTCTATACATGCACAATAGTGTATGTATATGTAGCCAGTCGAATAAGAAAGTAACGTTAGTGATTTATGCTTTTTTCGTGTTTTTTTGGCAAGGAATTGAAACCGTGTGTGACTCAAAATAATATTTAATGGAACCTTGCTCTGAGAAAACCGCACCCAATTCATTGCGTAAATTATCGTGAAAGATTAGCCTGTACAGTCAGCAGAAGAGAAGACACACCACGCTTTTATATAATATTTCGTAAAGGAAGTCAATTCTAAACAAAAACCCAGAGTTGGCGGAAATTATCGTCCATGATAAACCTCTGTGGATTGCACAGGCTAATCTGGTAAGATACTTTACGCACACGAATTAAGCCCGGTTTTCTTAAAGCTGTATCAGATAGGTAACATGTTTGTCCTATACAATATTATAGACTCGCAAGAAAATTAAGTTAAGTGTTATGTCACTGAATTGCAAATTACGCCATATATAATATTTCATTTTTATATACTTATACACTTTAAAGAAGCAAATCACATGAGAATGAAACAAAACTTTTAAAAATTGGGATTAATAGACAGCACTTCGATCAATATAAATACACTTTTGGTTCTTTTCTGTCGTGTGTTTTTTTTCAAATCGGGAATACAAACGGTTGATCCGGACTAGATAAGTTTGTTGATTACTTTATATCAATCACGTATACTTGAATATCTTTCCGCTCATACCCATGTGGCTTTTCGATAATGCACGAAAGCCAATTTCTTTGGAATAAAAATGTACATGTATTATTAAGTGTATTGATTGTAACGGAATATATATACTGAGGCAGTCATTTTTGTTAATATGTATAATACTATTTTATTTAATGCTTTTTGTAGTTCTGTATAAATAATCAGTGGTTTAAAACGTTAATTTACCGTTTTAAAACAATTAAAAACAATTGTGATAAGTATCGTTAGGTTTCACTGTTTAAATGTTACATGACGTCATTTTGTGACGTCATGTTGTCATTTGTGCAGCGCAAATGCTCCATATAAACTATTTTAAAATGTAAATAAACATAAGAACGGTGGAAAAGCATTTAAAAACAATAAAATGTGTTGGATTTCAGTTGACTATTTATTATATTCACTCGTGATCGTAGAAAATATATATTCCCGCTCGTTGCTGGGCTACACATGAAACTATTTATTGCTCTGGTCACTCGTGAATAAAAATCGATAATCTACCGCAAACAACATTGGAAACAATGGTTTACTGTAATAACATTAACATAATGCATACGTTGACGTTGATCTATGTATATGCAGAACAATTATGTAAGAGATTATAGCAGGCGGTTTTAGGGAAAGGTAACACTGTGATTAACAGTGCAAGCAGCACATACTGTTAGTGGTTTGGATAAATTGTAATGTATTGTTCAACAACATCTAAGGAAGTGCAGTATGTATTTCAGTAATAACTATTCTTGTTGACAACCAAAACAAACATCGAAATATAAAAAAATAATTCTTTTTACATTCGTTAAAGTTGTATTCAGTGGATATTCACTTGTATTCCGTTCTAGAGGTTTCATTCGACATCCATACTGATAAGCTCATCTGTAAACTAAACAACAATACTAATTGGCTAATTTAGGTGGTACCTCAATTGAATATATTCTTACGAGAGAATTCGTATGTAAACCACATCTTCATAAAAGCTCGATAATAACTATTAAGTAATTACAAAAAATGTATTTAGTTGGAACCCCTTAACACAAGAATATGTGACTTTTGCAATATTTAGTTAGTATCTACTTACTCTGAAACACGGATTCTATGTGATTCAAACGTGAATTTATGAAGCTAAATTTGCTCGATGTCCGTTCTAAATCCCTTTCTTTATACTTACTTATAAGTGCAATTTATGACGACTATGATTGAAACGCTCAGTTCGTACAAAATGCAATTCCTCAATCACATTGTGTAATATCGTGTAATACGATAGCCATGCGGGATCTTGGAATACAGCAACACACAATAACTCGTGCGAAACAACCCATCGGACCAACCCAGTCATGACGTATGACCTATACACTATTTACCAAAGAATGCATACGATAAGGAATTGTGTTAAGGCGTTTAATGTTTTAAATTTATGACACATTCCATACATGTTTCTCGCCTCCTTTTCACGTAAGGTTCATACACCATGACTTTTTCATAACATCATATACGTACCAGAATATAATATGTACTGTTAACGCTACCGGCTTGATCCCAACAATGGAATAACGTTTATTGTCCTTGAAAATTAAACCTTTCAAGCGTTTCGTGAAAAACCCTGATTTGATACGGTTGCCTCTATTCTTGGCAGTACTAAGGGTATTTTCTTGTATAGGTATTCGCAGCAAATAGGTGTCAGGATACCGAAGTAGAATACGATGTTCCGTCCGACTGTCATACTTTTCTGTGCACAACGTTTCTTAATTTTGCATGCGATTGTCCAGATAAGTATCTTCATATAATACAACGCAGATTGTCAATGTTTCCCGACTGCGTTGTTTAAAGTGATATTGCTCTTTGTTTAGCGTTACATATAAAAAGCATATGGGCGCAACGTCTTCTACAAATTGAATGAGTTGTTTTCGTTGGCTGTAAATAACGTGCTAAAACTCCTGTTCGCAACTTCGCTTTTGTTTTGGGTACAATTGTCGTCAAGTTTTTTTTGCAAAATAAGTATCTCCAAGATTTGCAGCGCATATTGCCAGGGTTTTGCAATTCGTTATTTAAATGGTTTATGGTCTTTTTTTTTTTAAATAACATAAACAACTAATGTACCTTTGGCGGGGTATTCACTGTCTTTAAATGCTTCTTTTTCTTACAACAAATGCTCACGCGCATTTTCGTATTACATATATTTATGATGTATTTTTGTTTTGTTTTTTACGTTGCGTTTTTCCCTTTAAACAGTTTAAACTTCCAATACTTTGCATCAGCCGGTGTAAGGCGGTATAAGGCGCTGAACCCAGTTGTGAACGATAGTTTTATGCTCCAGTTGTGTTGTATTTATTGCCCGCTTTTGTACAGACATTGGTCACTTGCATTCAAAAGTATACTAACGGATTTTAACAATTATAACGTATTTCTAGTTTCTTAATTAATAATTATGCTACATTATTGTTTTATGATCTTGAAATTGTCTTACTTTTAGACTTTTAATAAACACATATATAATAATATAATTCAAACTATAAAAACTAGTGAACAAGTACATGTAAGAGCGGTTTCATTAATGTTCACTTCAAGCTTAAACTGATTATATGGTGTATATGTTCTGCTAAGGTAATGGTGCAGTACGGATATACGTTTCAAATACATACAATCGTTTGTTATGCTCCGTCGTCAAACTATTGTATACTAACATGACGACATATATAAGGTTACTTGATGGGCATTGATTTGCCAGATATTCAAAACATATTGCAAGTTTTCTTAAAAACGCGCTGGCGGAAGCGTGTAACTAATCTGTTTTATTAATGAGTCGTTACACCATCGACATAGCACACATCACAACATGGTAAGGTCTGATGACTTAAGATAATAAACAATTCTATCAAGAAACAAAGTTAATTGGCCCATCGTAATGACAAAATGTTTTCATATTGGATCACAGCCAAACAGTGTTCGTATACAACCACAACTGTGCCTCTTATACTTGAAACATTGAATTGAAACGTTTATGGTTTATACAAGAAGCGGTTTTATACAGCGTATATAAAAGGTATGATTATTTTATTTAATTTATATTGTTCAGGCTAAGTTGTATACTAATAATAATAATTAATAATTTAAACTACTACTACTACTATTAATAATAATAATAATAATAATAATAATAATAATAATAATAATAATAATAATAATAATTAGATGATATTGTTGTTTTGTATGCCATTGTCTTTTTTAAATTTGTTATCATAGAACTATCATTCGTAATCTGTAAATCAATTAAAAAAAATTATCCTGAAAAACAGCAGCAGCAGCAACATTAGGAACAACGAACACTTAACACTACTCTCTGTTAAACATAATTATTATAATGTAGGCGGTGTTGCGCACAGAAGCTTATATATCCAATGTTCAACACAGGCTAATAACGCCTTAAGAATAACACAATCGAAAAACCTTGACAATATGCGCGAATGCACTTGTAGATATTTATTCTGGAAAATAGAACACCTTTGAGGGCATTGCGCACACACAGCTAAAATGTTTATGGTGTCAATTAATGTTTTTACCGAGTTGTGCAGTTTGACGACTCCCATTATATCTGGCTTAACTGAGAATGTTAAGCACACAAACAAATAGGTAAAGTAAAATAGCAAAAACATATTTAAAAGTACGTTGTTCGAACCAGAGTGCACTGGAATAAACGACTATCACCATAACAACTAAGTTATCATTGTTAGCATTGTGGTACATATTTAGTGCATCTTGTTTGCTTTCGCATATTTAAATATACTTTTATTTTATCTGTCCAATGGCTGATAAAAGTTTGTATGCTTGATAATTGTATCAATTGCAAATTTGAGTACCCATAAATGCAAAACTATTTTATAATAAGTATATAAATATAGTTTTTTTTCGCATATCAATATTAACCTTTGATATTATATTAATATGCAATTTTTATATAATCTGTTTTATTACTGTCAAAGTTAGAAAATTCGATTCGTCACCATGTGATTCCTTTTTACTTAACTTCATAGTGTTTAACATAAGTCGGTAACGTATTGTTATTTCATTAATATTGTACAAGCCCTTACCAATATTTAGTTATATAAACATGAACAACTTCAAAAGACATCTCTGATTGATTAATGCCCACCCAGTTCATTTGACCGCCGCATCAAATCTGATGTAAAATATGCCCGTTCATGCTATTTTCAATCTTGGTTATATGTCTGTATATTTTAATGTGATTGTACACGTATATGATTCTTGTATAACTCAGGGCTAGTGTGAGGTTAAGAGCTCATTAGATCTGGTTTTAACCAATATGCCTGACATTTACCAGTTCACGGGTGTGACCACAGCTTCATGCATGTGCGTGTGTTTATTTTTTTTAATCGTATATTGAGTCTTATTCATTAATTTTGTGTCCCACTGTTTAGCAACTGGTTCCTTGCCACAAATATGAGACCATATTGTATTATAAGGTTTCTCTCATGCCACTGCGAATGGAGATAAACATTGTGTGTGATGTTGTGTTTTAATTATTGTCAGTACAGCCATTTTCTATATATATATATATATGAAAATAATCCAAATTACTTAGATATGTGTATACTTAAGATCGTTCTGACTGATAAAACAAAACATGGTATGTATAACGGTGACGTCAATGCATTATTTATTGACTTGATGTTTATCCCGCTTTCAAACTTTTTTTTTCTCCAGAGTATTACCATGTCCCGAGGTCGATTTATTATGGTCATTAGCGTACATCATAGGTTTGTATCCCGCCGATATCTTTTAAATTTTAATGTTTAGAAAACGACGCATTGAGTTCAAGATGTTATTTAATGATGTTTAAATTCTATTTACTTAAAATTAATGGATGAATGTCGAAGAAACACTTTAACTGACTTAATCTTCTGTCTATTTACTGAAAGGACCATACTGTTAATTTATTTGGATGTGTGGCCGTTTTAAACATACTTATAGTCATATTGCGGCGGTACGTTTATAAACCCACACTTTTCAGCGTAGCCGGTGTATCAGAATTTAGTGCACATATTTATGCAAGTAACTGACAACTGCCCTATTTGAATAAGGAATATTTGTATAAAGGATTTCATGACCCATCCCCGCAAAAGATATGTGATCGGTCGCGCGATTGAACCCGTAATACTCGGATGTGCACTTCATTGCGCTAACAACAGAGCTAGCCGGTTTGGATATACCATAATCTTTGTACAAACAACATTTTATATGCAAATGTATATTTTAAGAATTTATAAATGTATAATGCGCAATGTAAATTTACAACCCACAAAACGCATTGACACCATAATATGAAGTACACTATATTAGTGTTTACATGCTTACAGGTGGTTCTATTCAGAGCCCGATGGAACAGGATCCTTGCGTGGAATGCTTTACTATCAATGGACGCAGAGTCTGTGGACGTGTGCTCTGTCTTACAGTGTGCTTAGGGTTCACACCAACAAGTAGATGCTGTCCTAACTGCGGACCAGATCCTCCTGTACCTGTTGAAATCTGAACAAATAACATGTGAAGAACTGATTGTAGCAGACAACGTCACTTTAGATATAGACATTGCCTACAATAGTTTAAATTAAATCTTTGTTTCAATAATGCAAGTAATTTCTGCACAATTTTCATTAAATAATTTCAATAAATGAAAATCTGGTTGCACGTGGTAAGTTTGAATGCAACTGTTTCATCTGGACAAACAGTAAAAGTTAAACATAAAAAAGCCAGGCAATCAAATTTCAGCGAGTTTTTGTTTTTTTCCATACATCCGCCTCTAGCTTTTATGATTTCTCTAAATACTATATGTCAACAAATCCATAATTTAATAAAAAAATATATAAACAAACTTATTCAAATTTTCTATCATTATGGAAATAATTTCAGAAAAATATATGTAGTAAGCAACAGTACCTTCCTCGTTTCCATTTCATGTTAACCCGTCTGGGATGGAATACACAGACAAAGCTTTTGTTAAAAATACAATACAGGGTTGTACAAGAACAGTGGTAGATTTATAGATTGTCCGGAAACTTAAATTGTAACCATATAGCTATATATGATCTAGGATATATTCAGTTTTCAGCAAATGTGGGTTTCATTTCCACTCTGCAGCAGCTGAACAGCAACTCGTTGACATTTATTTATTAGTGCATACACATACCTTACCTTATAATAAAAAATATATACAAAATAACATAATCGTCGAATTATACCAACATCTTAAATCGATGCACTTTGATTTATTTGAGTGCAGAACGACATTAACATTAAATTTAGTATAATGTAACCTATATATCATATGTCAAACAGTAAGCGTCGGTAATACAAAGTTTACCATTTATTGTTATACTCATGCGATTTTCAGCTGATGTATTTCACATTCATTTACACCAGTACGTTTAAGTTAGAGATTAACGGCTGTGTTGTTTTTGCGGTTACGTAATTATGTTGACTGACGCTTATTTATGTCACACAAACATAACAGAGAAAACTATTTGGATCTCATCTATGACGCTCAAAAGGAAGGTATTCAAGGGGCGTTGCGATGTTTCGTAGGTCTGTACTCAATTATAACTTGCATATGCGGTTTTCAAATAATAACTGTACTTTATTCAACACGTGACTTGGTTTTGCTTTTTTTTTTTTGAAAATCCTTCACTTTATTATATGCTCGTAGCTACACAACAATTCAATTTATATAGTATATTGTTTAACCACACGATAATTGAAATACAATAATCCACAATTATTTTGATTATCAATGGTTATTTATTATTTTAAATAAAATGTAGGCCTGTGTGATCAAATGTTATTGGTAGACACATCAATAAATGCATTTGATTTGTTTGAAAGCTTTCCTATCAAGTTCGACAATAAACATCACGAAAAATAAGGTTGAGTATGGAACTATTCTCATATAAATCGAAACACCAAAATACATTATTAGTATTGTCAACATTGTCGTTGATATGAACCTTAAATTCGTTGTCTTCGGAATTTTGACACCCGTGTGGATATATGTCTTCTGGATATTGACACCGGTGTGGATACATGTCTTCTGGATATTGACTCCGGTGTGGATATATGTCTTCTGGATATTGACACCTGTGTGGATATATGTCTTCTGGATATTGACACCTGTGTGGATATATGTCTTCTGGATATTGACACCNGTTGTTTAGAATAAATATCAAATCGCTACATTTATGGCCAAATATGTTCAATATGTGAAATATATTGCATTTACAAAGTTAAACTTTTGATGGATATCTTGTTAAATTTCGATAACAAATGGAATATTTATCATATTAATTTTATACAAAACATATGCTGAATAAAATCACCATGTGCGAGAAAAAAGGATAAGTGTGTGTGAATTTAATTTTAAACAGACTGATCATTTAAAATAAATAAAATACATCAAGTAAATTTTTCTGTTACGCATCATTGTTTTCACGCAACTGTACACGTTGTGTTCTTCTGAAACTCACATGTTTGCTTTGCGCTTTTAGAATGTCAGTCACGGCATAAATGTTAAAACCAGACTGTTTACTTATCTAAGCAAAATAAAATTGAAGAAAAACCTGGATTAATAAATAATACACATGTAGCTAAATATATATTGTACGTTTAATCAACATTAAAATAACACGTGCAATACATTGAAACAATCAACTACTTTCAAACGCATGTTATTGTATAATCTCTGTTAAATTGTTAAATTTGAAACTAATGTGTTTCGATGCTTGTTTAACTAGTACCGACAGCTTTATTGGAAGAATCTAAGTATCAACATAAAAGGGTCGTTTGTTTTTCCATTTCAGATAACCCATGAACTTGCAAAGTCAACAGAATCGTTTATAAAGAAAGTGAGTTGCATAATAACCTTTGATAAAACAACAACACCACTTGAAAAGACTTCTTTATGATTTTTATTTTTGATAAACATTCTATTCTTTTGTAATTTAAATATTTAATTTATTATTGCGTTTTTGCATACATGATACATATTACTCACAACTTCTGTTTTCATGTTAACAGTTTAATTATAAAAAAACACTCACTTTCGAATCCGAGATAATTTATCGTTCATTTTCAAAACCATGAAAGCAACTCTTTGTTTAGCTGAAAACAAGTGCATTATATGAGTCATAACTGACGATTCGATTTTAGTGACATTTCGCCGTATATTGGTTCTTTACAGGTGAAAGGGTGCCTTCACACATTCGTCAGATCTGTAGATGTAGAACCGGTGCCGTGATGTGTTTGGACACGTCATGCAGGCCGCTTCCAGAAGAACTGCCATTTGCGTAACACCTTTCAACTTGACATTATCTGTAAATATTATATCTCCAATCGAGCTAACATCGGGAAATACATCTTCAATTTACACGCTGATTAATCACACTGAGCTGTATTTGGCGACAATTCAGCTGCCGTGATCAACTTGTGAGCTGCCGTTGGCGAAATATCTCTTCGGTCTTCGGTTGAAATGCTAAAATATCCAAGTCAACTGCCTTGGCGAAAAAAAAAAATCTCTACTAGACATGCCGATACCTCCCGCTGAGTTGCAATTGTCTTACATAATCCCCACTTGACATGTCACTATGTCATAGTGACCTCAACAAGGCAGATAACCTCTCCGCCATGACGCCATCTCCCACTATACTAACATTTGCGAATCACAATCATCTATTCTTTCACACACTGAGCTGTCATTGGTTAACACATCTGCTCTCTGCACTTGAAAAGCCACTATTTCACAAATAGATTCTGTTTGCGTAACACCTCCTTACTTAACATGCATTTCCCTTCTTCGACATTTTCAATATAGTAATACATTTGTGTACCTCGTCCAGCCAGTGTTGAAACATTTCCACATATTGTTTAAAATAATGATTGTGTTTCAGTTGCCAGGTTGTTTTACGATATGAATTACACTTTTCTCTTTTTGAATGTACCTGTATCGGTTATTATCTTCCATGTTTTCTACTGTACTTTCGCAATTAAAATAATGTTCAAACATCGTTAATTGTCATTTGTTTCATAACAAATGAAACAACGATGACGTAAATCTATCTGAAATATATTTTAAATTAAAGGAATTTATCACTTAAATCCGGTTTTAGGATCGTACAATGATGGTGTTCATAACAACTTGTCACCGATGTAATTAAATATGTCTTTTTATTAATTACAAGTACATGTCACATAAATCTAGGCTAGTTCGTCGTACTATGCCGTACCATGATGTTGTGAATACAACTTGTCACCGATTTAAACTAAGCAATATGAAGATGTAGTTAAATGGACGTGCTCATATGTTGACGAATTTTCAATTGTCTTGCATTCGTAAGATACTAGACAGATGGCGAAATATAACAAAAGGCATAAATATATTATGAAAATACAGTTTGTTAATGGGAAATCATCATTTTAAAAATAAAAGATAAAATGAGAAGAAAAGGCAAAATAAAAGGTAGATGTTTGTGGTATGTTTCTGTTGCTTTCCTAAAAGAGTGGATCGTTTTCATAGAGAACAAACACCTGAAACATATTGCAAAAAGTGTGATTAAAAACTGACTAGCGTATATCCTCTAAAATTGTATAATTATTGGTGTTTACCATTTTATACAGTGGGATAATAATATCGTCTGTCTATTTATAAGGAAAATATCCAGAGTTTAATATACAGGTCACATAATTATATGCGATTATAACACATCAATGCTTTCATTTTAAGGTCCCCTGATCACCGAAACTTATTCAATTCATGATGAATTGGAGCTCTTTGAAATTGAAACTAAAGAACAAATACCTTCTTCGTCTTTAGAAATTCATTTCTGTCATTATATTGTATGTTTTAATGAAAATATAATAATTCTTGCCGAACGTATTTTACTTACCAAATTTCTCCCAAGTAAGCACCAGCCCTCGTAGTATACGTTTTTGTGGAGTGGTGGCTTTAATATTTGTTTATGGAGATTTCCCTCGTTAACATAACATATAACGTGAGAACCGGATTCATGATTGATGACAATGAGCCAATGACAATGATCCTATAAACAAGTGAACATGACGTAACAAGTAAACAGGATACGAATTTAATTGTTTTCTATGAAATTGAATGACACAATCAAAGCATAACATGTTGTTTTAGTTGTTGAGGAGTGTCAACAACATCCATATAAATATCACAGCTGCGTCTCTAGAGAATAATTACAAACAACATCTAAAGGTGTATACGGAGAAAGTGAAATAGTGACTTTTGATAAAGTAAGATTATGTTTACATCGTTGCTTAATAGATTTATGATAAGTTTATTTCTCATTCTTATACTTAAACAATTCTAACAAAAAGTTATTAATATTGTTTTTTTTATTTTAAAATAAAAATATTACATTGTTTTACAGATAAAACTTATTAGATGAACACTTGTTATACTTATTATGCTTAGCCTAATCATCATCCTCATGATCGTAATCGTTTCCGGCCTCGTTGATATCGTAGTCGTTATGATAAAGACAACTTTCGCCACATCCACCACCACAAACAATCATCATCATCATCGTCATCATCGTCATCATTGTCTTCATCGTCGTCGTCGGCTTCGTCGTCGGCTTCGTCGTCGGCTTCGTCGTCGGCTGCGTCGTCGGCTGCGTCGTCGGCTTCGTCGTCGTCGTCGTCGGCGTCGTCGTCGGCGTCGTCGTCGGCGTCGTCGTCGGCGTCGTCGTCGGCGTCGTCGTCGGCGTCGTCGTCGGCGTCGTCGTCGGCGTCGTCGTCGGCGTCGTCGTCGGCGTCGTCGTCGGCGTCGTCGTCGGCGTCGTCGTCGGCGTCGTCGTCGGCGTCGTCGTCGGCGTCGTCGTCGGCGTCGTCGTCGGCGTCGTCGTCGGCGTCGTCGTCGGCGTCGTCGTCGGCGTCGTCGTCGGCGTCGTCGTCGGCGTCGTCGTCGGCGTCGTCGTCGGCGTCGTCGTCGGCTGCGTCTTCGGCTGCGTCGTCGGCTTCGTCGGCGTCGTCGTCGGCGTCGTCGTCGGCGTCGTCGTCGGCGTCGTCGTCGGCGTCGTCGTCGGCGTCGTCGTCGGCGTCGTCGTCGGCGTCGTCGTCGGCGTCGTCGTCGGCGTCGTCGTCGGCGTCGTCGTCGGCGTCGTCGTCGGCGTCGTCGTCGGCGTCGTCGTCGGCGTCGTCGTCGGCGTCGTCGTCGGCGTCGTCGTCGGCGTCGTCGTCGGCGTCGTCGTCGGCGTCGTCGTCGGCGTCGTCGTCGGCGTCGTCGTCGGCGTCGTCGTCGGCGTCGTCGTCGGCGTCGTCGTCGGCGTCGTCGTCGGCGTCGTCGTCGGCGTCGTCGTCGGCGTCGTCGTCGGCGTCGTCGTCGGCGTCGTCGTCAGCGTCGTCGTCAGCGTCGTCAGCGTCATCGTCAGCGTCGTCGTCAGCGTCGACGTCAGCGTCGTCGTCAGCGTCTTCGTCAGCGTCGTCGTCAGCGTCGTCGTCAGCGTTGTCGTTGTCGTCGTCGTCAGCGTCGTCCTCATCATCATCATCACTATCGTCACCACCACAACAGCAACGTCATCATCATTATCGTGGTCGTCCCAATCTTCATCATCTTCGCAATCATCCGCAACAATGTCATTTTAATTATCATCTTTGTTTTATTATCAACGCATTTAAGACCATTAAAAAGGTATTTCGCCGACTTTTTTTTAGATGCATCTGATCCTGCAATTATGTCTGGCATGTTCGTTGATTGTGGGATGTTTAGCAAGTAAGTAAATATTGTAGGTAGCTAAAAATATTTAATAAGCGCGTATCAGGCGTATTTTATTAACTGATAAACATCGATAATGGAACAGCACTTTTCGATTCATTTTAAAAAAGTAACGGTTTGATGTAGTTCGTGATTGTGTCTCGACGGCAACGTATCGTGTAAGAAAGAAATGGCCTTTAATTCACTGAAAATATGTTATGTTTGTTGCGCTGAATAGATTGTGTCGTACATTTGTTGTACTGAATAACGCATGTTGTGCATGTGTTTGAGATTCTAATATCATGTGTTTTACTATATTAATTATGCTTAGTTTTTAATCATCTGCAGAAGTTTAAATTTCGGTTTTAATTTTCATTTCATATTTTAATATTATATTTACCTTAATTGTTCGCCTTTTACCTCTGCATGAATGTGTCAAATTAAAATGCTTTTATAAGTGTCTGTTTTCATGAGGATTTGTGTGTTTTAATAAGATTTGTTCGAGATTTAGTTTGTATTTCTTTCAAAAGCACACTCAGACTAAGTGATATATATTTCGGATATTTTGATCGAGATTCAGATGTTAGCTATTGAAGTGATAGTTTGAGTGAACCTTATTTGACCCCGTTGATAAGGAAACAATTACTGTTCTTGCGATTTCTTTGTCAAAAACTAATCTAAGCATACCCTGTATCATATGTCTTTCTGCAACCTTTTGGGGCATTGAATTGAGGCCTGCCCTTAAGACGAACCAACGTTTTGGATGCGTTTATTACTTATTTGCTTTTGTCGAAAGCTAACTTACGAAACCCTTCTTTCTGATGTTTCCTGCATGGGTGGATATAATTTTGTTAGAAGAAGCATGAAAACATTTGTATTCCAACTTTCGACAGAGAAAATAATCATATTTAAATTGATACTATACTTGCATAGTCTGAAAAAAAGAAATAAAATGAAGTATTCCTTTAAAGTTGGTCGTTTCGTAATGGGACCTACTGGGAATTGGCTTTAGTGTAAACTTACCTGAACCAAATCTGAAATGGAAACACCGGCTTACTCCTGATGGCGAATGTACGTTTTGTAATATAGGGGCACTTTGAACGAATACGGGCCATGGCACGGTAATGCCGTCAATATCCTTTCAGGTTTTTGGTATGATTGTCATAGCTGTAAATTGAGTAGTTATTTAAATGCATTTACATTATATTTTTATGTTTTTTGATCTGGCCTAATTACAATTGTTTTATTAGATGGCAATTTAATGAAACGATCGGTTGATATATGTAAAATTATACTGTGATATGTTATAAACCATATTTCTGCCATATTGTGATCTGTCCATCTATAGTAGGCCATGGATTGGGTGACGTCAGACTAGACGCCAGACTTACTCGTTTCAGGCAAACCGGGCACATGTCCACCCCGCGAAGGCGGCCGTATTGGACTTACGGTGTGCCAGTGGGATTGCGCGTCCGATTATGGCTGCCCCGGTGAACAGAAATGCTGCTCATATGGCGGCTGTGTGAAAGTCTGCAGGACACCTGCACCAACACAACATCGTATGTTTAAATGCTTGTTTTCATATTTCATATTTGGAAAGAATTGTACAAACTTTTTACGCACATCTTGTTCCATCACGTCATAACGCATGCGTAGAAGATATAACACCCCGTGTAATAAACGAAGCCTTATTTAAACCTTGTTGAAAACAGCATACAATTGCAGCATAGTAACGTGTTTTTGTATTGTTTTTACTTTTGATTTTAAACACAACACATCAATAAAAATATTTAAAAAATCATTTGGCGCAGTCTAAACGGCATTACATGCACACTGATAATAGTTTCTATAAAAATATCCTTCTGGCAAAAACTTTATTCGGGGACTATGTTTTCTGATTTGTTGATTTAACGTAAAACTTCTTTATACTCGATGTGTCCTCGGTGGAATGCACTTCACAGAAGGTAGCATACGGCCATTATTACGTCTAATAAACAAATAATGTTTATTGGTTGAGAATGATCATAAGTTAGCTCGCTCTCGGCAGGTCACTCTGGGATTCTGACGATGCAAATACGAGATGCGAACATTTATTCGATAAATATGCATGCTTTAAATACAAGGTATTATTGCGTTTATATAAATTTCATACGTAGATATGTGTCCGATCGTGAAAAAGCATCTAACAAAACTGATTAATTACAAAAAACAAAAACGTGCAATCACAATAAACAATTGTATCAGCACGCAGACCAGTTCATGTATAAATGCAATTCGTGTAAGTATATCGATGGCTCCGTATCGTGTACAAAAAGGGCTTGCAAATATCGTAGGGTAAACATTATTCGCATACAATCCAGACTTTTGTTTATCTTAGGTTTTCAATATAAATTTAAATACATTTCACTGGTCAAAGGGAAGAAACCCCAATATCTTAACATTTTTCGTGAATTATTAACAGTATAGTTTTCTTGCACTGTCTCGTGATTCACGTACACTAAAATATCAACTATCATTATATTGACGTATTTCTTATTGCTTGAAGAATGTATATATTTTCTCAGGTAAACTATCACTTTTGTTGGATAACTATTAAATTGCATAGTGTTGTGACATATATGTACTATTTGGTACTGTTTGCAGTCGTTATAAATAGTGCATAATGTATTTTTGTTTACCAAGACTCGTCGTACCTTCTCTACGTGTATATGTATTTTTCTTTTGCTTTGTAAAGGTATATATTGTTCATTTGTATATTTTATGAAATACTTTTTTCAGAAATTCTATTCCATAACATCAAACAACGGTCTACAAACAAAAAACAAAACCTCGCAGATCACGGACTCCAAAACAAAGGTATGAGAGCACCTGTCCACCACTAATAAGTCAAGTTTGTGCTAAAACGGTTTACGTTTGTTTTAAAGAAAATGGACTTTATTTCACTGAAAAGTTATTTCGTTTGTTGCGCTGCATACATTGTTACAATAACGCCCCGTGTAATACACTTAACGTGTGTTCCTCATTCTTGAAAAAAGCATTCAAGCGAATCATAATGACGCTATTGTTTTTTTTTCCCGGTTTTTCAGTAATTTTCAATTTTTCATTGTCCAACTAAAGACAGAAAAAATGCGGTAATAATGGGCTAAATATTAATGTTCTTTGCTTTGCACGAACGTTTAGGTTTCCTATGCATCGCTAAATAAACCTATCTGTATTAAATACTAACTTAGCATTCTTTATATTATTCGATTCGGTATTTCCACCTTAAATTCATGTCATAGTATTTTTGCACATTGAATACATAACAATATTAAAATTATCAGTTGCTGCAATCCACATGGAAGAACATGCGCCATGATAATAGTTTATGCAACACATATGTGTTGTACTTAAAATGTTTGAAGACTATTCGTTATTGTTGATTGAAAGCAAATCTGGTTTTGTTATATACTTATCTCGTTGTTTTCGATTCAGGAAACCACCCTTTTCCTTTTTGTACCTGTGTATGCGTCAAAGCACCCTGTCCTTGCTGCCCCGGGGATCAGACGTTCCCGTTAGAAAAATGACGACCAAGGGGTTAAACTAGATGTGTTTAGGGAGTGTGTGTTTAATATATTTTACATATAATAAAATAAAAAGACATTGTTGTTCCGTGTGTGTTTTATTTTCATAGACCATCTTAGCTCACAACACTAGACCTTAACCACAACACAAACACGTAGCTAAGTCTCTAGTTTGATTCTACATTACAAAATATCCTTGACTTATACAAGTTCTCAGAACACCTTACATATTAATACAATATTACATGTGTATGAAGCTAGCCGATAAAAAAGTAACATTAGTGATGTATGCGTTTTCTGTAATTTTGCATGGCTTGGAAACCGTTTGTGACTCACAAAAATGCATAATGGCTCCTCGCTCTGAGAAAACCGCATCGAATGCATGTGAAACATCTAACGTGAAATTTTAGAATGTGCAGTTAGCACAGACTAATAAGAGAAAACACATTTCGCTTTTATAGAATATTTCGTACAATAAGTATTTTCTCAACAAAAATCCAGAGTTTCGGAAAGTATCGTCTCTGATTAACTTCTGTGTATTGCACAGGCTAATCTGGTACGACACTTTATGCACACGCATTAGGCCCGGTTTTCTCAAAGTTCGTATTTATCAGATAGGTAACAGCATTGTCCTATACAATATTATGGACTCGCAAGAAAATTAAATGAAGTGTTTTGTCATTGAATTTCAAATTACGCCATAGCCTTTGTTTAATTGTTTAATATGTTTTTACAGAATATTAAAGAAACAGTTCGCGCACATGAGAACGAAAGAAAACTTTGAAAAAATCAGAACTAATTGACAGCACTTTGATCGGGAATACAAACGGGTGATCCGGACTTAATCCGTTTGTTGAAATACAGTACAACTCGTATTCGAACATTGATAATAGCAATTAGCTTTTGATCACGCATACTTGTTTGTCTGTCCGCTCATATCAATGTTGCTTTCTGATAACGCACGAAAGTCTTAAGCGATTTTGGAATCAAAATGCATGTCGTGTAGTGTATTGATTGTAACGTAAGGAAAAGACCTAGGCAGTCGTTTTCGTTAAACAGAGAATTCAATTAAATGTATAATACTACTGACGTCATGTTGTCATTATTCCAGCGAAATGCGCCAGTTTAACTATTTAACAATTTAAATAAAACTTAGAACGGTGGAAAAAGCATTTAAGAACACGAAAATGTGTTGGATTTCAGTTAATTATTTATTTTATTCACTCGTTATCATCGAACATAAATAGTCCCACACTTGGCTGAGATACACGTGAAGGTAATGTTTTTTGCTGATCACTCGTGAATTAAAATATATTATCTTCCGCAAACAACATATAGGCCTCTATTTACTTTCCTTCTTGTGTAAGTGTTGTGATTTTTATGAAGACGGTGACATAAAAGCTTCGCCAAAGATATTTAACTTTATCGTAAGTCAAGTTAAAACAGAAGTGTTACAGCGTCAAGTAAAATATAACTATAATAAGTAAACATGGGCTATTATTTTTTTTTTTAAATTGACACCGCAAGAAAACAAGTTGAATATGTCGAAATACGTTCAAGAAACTTGGTAGATTATGACAACTGATTAACAATGTGAATATCATTGTACATGTCATTTGAAACATTACTTTTCAACACGCGAGCAGTATAGTTTAAAGTGAGGCTTTTACACATTACAAGCAATCGACCGTACTGTAAGGATTATAACGTCTGATATGCACACTAATATGTGTTTGATTTCAGCATAACAGAAAATAAAATTAGATACGGCATTAAGAGTTTTAATTGAAAAGGTTGGTCTTAACTTATTAAAATGCATGTTTAAGAATATGTTTTATAATTGACTATTTACACTTTCATCGCACACGTATAGACTTGTTCTATATTCTATATTTCCTTACTTCTCTTATACTTTTTCCAATCATATGCAAATGTATTTACAATTCTACGTAACACTCACAATTGGATACACATTGTAAGCGGTCAAACAATTTCACATAGAATGCACGTTCGAGGTGTTTGATATTATCGAAGCACGTAGTGATGTGTGTGATCTTTCGTCAATTAATAACTAAGATTGCTTTAAAGCTTATTGATTGATACAAGTTTAAAAGCGCTTCAAATAATGGTCTTGCGATATTTGATTTGGTTGATGTTATGTTGTATAATCTTCCAAATCTGGAAATCGTTTCATCAAAACTACGGTTTACCGCTTTTTATATAATATACACGTTAAGATACTTTTTTATATAACTATATAGTAAGCATCATCGATATTTCTCGGTAATCCTTTTTATTGTATCAATTGATTTAAATTCCAATAATTGTACACAATTCATTTTTTGTTGAAATCAGTTATATTGGATTTAATCCCGCAGTTTGCGAATTGGACGTTGCTGGTATGTGGCTATTGCGATATGTATAAAACCAATAGACATTTACTACCGAAAGAAAACGGCGAATTGTACCTAATCGGTTCCTAAAAGCAGCTAAACCGGCCCTTTACAATTTAATTTTGTTACGACTCCTTAATGGCAAGTGATGCGCTTTCTTGATTGTTACATCTGGAAATTAGACGTAAATGTTGAAAAAAACTAAAGTCCTTGTATTTGGTAATAGACCCAGAAGAGCTAGAAACATAACTGTTAGAAATCAGCATCTTGAAGTAGTTGATAGTTTTAAATATCTTGGAGTACTTTTTTTCCAAAGATAGAAGTTTTGCAATGCCCAAACTGCATGTAATACAACAAGCTAGAAAAGCTTTATTTAGTCTGTATGTTAAGAAATCAAAATCCTTAACTTACCACTGGATTGTCAGCTGAAGGTATTTACAATATTGTTGTACCGATTTTACTGTATGCTTGTGCGATATGGGACTATGGTGATTTAAGCGGCATTTAGCAAATACATACAGATTTCATAAAACATATAATCCATGTTAAGAAAAGCACTCCACACGTCATGCTATATAGGGATTTAGGGCGGTTTCCATTTAGTATACTGATTAAGAAGAGAACTATTGGTTTCTGGTTCAAGTTAATTAATAATAATACTCTCTCTCTTCCATGTTGTATAATATATGTTAAACGGCATACATGGCCTTTAGTCGTTATTTTCTTTTCATATTCAAGCAGATATTGAAGTGCGGATGAAATATCCAATCTGTATATAATTATGTCGTTTAAAAAAAAATAAGCTTATGAATTATTTTGGCATACACATGTTTATCTTTTTACTTTAAAACAATTTCAATTTATCGGAAATTTCGGAGCAGTCCTTTTCGTTTTCGCGTTCATGTTCCAAACGGGTATATAGTTCGACCACTAGAATCCCGTGGACATCGGAAGCCAAACGCCTTATTCGTCTGATTTGTTTGAAACATTTGATTTCACTTAAACATAAAGTTATTGCATTTTATATACATTAATATATCATGTTATCATGTATGAGATCGCGGCCATTGCCTTGATATGAGAAGTCCTTTTTTTCAAATCCTTGTTGTTCGAAATCGTATCTACGGAATAATAATGCCACTGACGTTCAGAGAATCCAGAGAGGTTTGCAGCGAGTTATGTAAACATGTTTGTGCCGATTGAAAAATCATCAAGGGGACGCATTCTTAAATAATACTTGATTGTTTACCATAACTGCAAAACTAAATTGAACTAATTTATCGTGTTTGTTACATTATGGTAAGAACATATGTTTCTTAATAATTACATAAAAAATGTATGTATCTCAAACAACAACAAATAAAATATAAGAAGTCTAAGTATTAAAAAAATAACAATGAAAGTGTTTACTTAAGTGATAAATTTAAGATTTACTTAAAGTGATTTTGGAACACGGCCCCTGTGTCCATGATTTAAAATCGTCTTACAATCAATTTTAAGTCCATTATAATTCTTAAATTTTGCTTCCATTCAGCCGGTATGCGAGTCCCTGCGGCTAGTACCAAAAAAACGGGTTTTTGTTTGTTTTCTATATAGACAAAGGAGGGATGTAAGGGAATTCTTAAATTTTGCTTCGAACCTGCGTTGATATTTGAATAACCGTTGCAAAGGCAGGTTCAGAGAGATAGAGCATAAGATTTGTGAAGGACATTGTCTTGTAAAGGCATTCCTTATAAACAGCAAACGATAATGGACGGAATTGATCTATGTAGGTGTCATAATAAAACCCAAGGCGCCATTTTTACCAATCCAGTGCTTTAATGTAAACATGAATTTCTTATTGGGCGAACAACTTTTGCAATGGGGACTTACGTTTGAAATCAAGCATGTACATAATCAAGGGCCAGTTTTTCACTTCTTGTTTTATATGTTATAAAATGAACATATTCATTTGTCCATTGAGATGTCACGGAGTAGCCCGTAAACATACACAGTGGGAAAAATGTTTGAAATAAATATGAGTCGCGCTCTGAGAAAAGGGGTTTACAGCATGTGCGTAAAGTGTCGTCCCAGATTAACCGGTACAGTCCGCACAGGCTAATNACAACATTCGTTTTATCAAAATTAACATTAAGACCTGAAATATTTGAAAAATCTTGTATAACATTAAGTGTTTCATTTAATGATTGATCAGTACCGTCTAATGAAATAGTAGTATCGTCCGCAAACTGGGACAATTTATTTTCCATTCCATTTAGTGTTATACCATTTATATTATGGTTATCTCTCAATACAAGTGACAAAACTTCAGCGCAGAGGATAAAAATATAATATGAGGGGATCTCCTTGTCTGCAGCCCCTTTCAATAGGGAAAAAAATAGATAAGTAACCACACTGAGAAAGAGCCGACTTAGAATCTTTATATAAAATCTGAAACCAGCGCTTTATGTCTGGACAAAAATTAAAAAAAGAAAGTGTATTTTGTACAAAGGACCACGACAATGAATCGAACGCCTTTTCAAAATCTATTAGGAGAAGTAAGCCCGAGATGTCATTTTCTTCAGTATAGTGCATAATGTCATAAATTAACCTTGTATTTTCCCCTATGTATCTCCCTTTAATGAAACCAGTCTGGTCGTTATGAATTAACTTGTCCATACATAATTTAAGTATATTAGCTATTACTCTAAACAGTATTTAAAAGATTACTAGTGCGCCAATTTTGTATAAAAAGTCTAGACTTATCGCCCTTTGGAATACAGGTTATGATACCTTGAGTTTGTGTTAATACCTTGAGTTTGTGTCCTACTTACTTATTGTGTTTGTTACATTATAATAAGAACATATGTTTCTTAATAATTACATAATAAATGTATGTTTCTCAAACAACAACAAATAAAATATAGGGAGTCTAAGTATTAAAAAAATAACAATGAAAGTGTTTACTTTAGTGATAAATGTAAGATTTACTTAAAGTGATTATGGAACACGGCCCCTGTGTCCATGATTTAACATCGTCTTACAAATCAATTTTAAGTCCATGATAATTCTTAAATTTTGCTTCGATCCTGCAATGATATTTGAATAACCGTTTCAAAGGCAGGTTCAGAGAGATAGAGCATAAGATTTGTGAAGGACATTGTCTTGTAAAAGCATTCCTTATAAACAGCAAAAGATGATGGTCGGAATTGATCTATGTAGGTGTGATAATAAAACCCAAGGCGCCATTTTTACCAATCCAGTGCTTTAATGTAAACATGAATTTCTTATTGTGCGAACAACTTTTGCATTGGGGACTTACGTTTGAAATCAAGCATGTACATAATCAAGGGCCAGTTTTTCACTTCTTGTTGTATATGTTATAAAATGTACATATTCATTTGTCCATTGAGATGTCACGCAGTAGCCCGTAAACATACACAGTGAGGAAAATGTTTGAAATGAAAATGAGTTGCGCTCTGAGAAAAGGGGTTTACAGCATGTGCGTAAAGTGTCGTCCCAGATTAACCGGTACAGTCCGCACAGGCTTATCAGGGACGACGATTGCCGCTGTTATGATATGTTTCGCTTAAAAAAAGTCTCTCCCAGTTTAAGTGTTGTCCCTGATTAGCCTGTGCGGACAGAGCGCGACTCAAATACAAACGCCTGACTTTGACAGCATCGTGTATGAAATATCGTGTTTAAAGTTTTCTTTTTTGGTCAAGACCAGAGATGTAACATTAACCACATTATACTATTAACACATTTTAATATCTTGAAAACGATGCTTTTCCAGACTATAAGCGTATATTTGTAAAATTATAATTATATACTTCTTCTGGAGAATACCATTATTGTTTTTTGCGTCTAATATTGTATGTGTCCATGTTACACAATTTCAGGATGACTCTGGTCCGATATAATATCAGGAAGTCAGCTGCACCCTAGTCCAACAATTAACATTGCCGAAGTCCAATAGTGCAGGTGTCCCAGTTTCAGTTGATTTAAATCAAATGTTAACGTGAACCATAGCCCAACATATCAGGTAATCTTAGTCCAATATTTCATGTGCCCCCGCAAGTCCAATTTCAGGTGTCCGCTCTAACATTTCAGGTGACCGCTGTCGAATATTCAGCGGACACAAGTCCGATATGTAGAGAATAAAAGGTAACTGTCTGATGTTTTTGTAATATATCAGGCAAGGCTTAGAATAATATAACGGCGAGGCTTGCCGAGCAGTTATTTTATTCGTTCCGAGCCTGATAAATTACAAAAACATAAGACAGTAACCTGTTTTTCTGCCATACCTCTTACCTCTTAGTCCCCATTTTGAAAGAAATAATAAAAACAAAATCGCTACGACGTTGCATTTTTTAGCGGGAATGAATTTTCTCTTTGACGCTTGACTTGTCAATAATGACGTCTTAGGCACGTGCGCTGAATATTTGTAAAATATGTTTTTCGCTGTTTTTCTTGCTTTTTGTGTCTAAAATATATTACATCTTGATATCAAATTGTTTGTTTTGTTGAATCTGATTTTATTTTACTTAAAATGATGACTGTATACCGAGCTTACGTCGACTTACGTCGACTGATATAACAACTTCCTGTTCAACATGACGGCATCAGCATTTACACATTCCTTTTGTAATATTGTGAAAATACGTTTTTAGCGGTTTGTGTTGCTTTCTGTGGATTAAATGAAATACATCTTGGTATCAAATTGTTTGTTTTGATGAATCTAAATCATTTTTATAATAAAATATTACTTATTTATTAAGTCTTAGAAATATGACACATCGGCTGATATAAGCACTTCCTGTTGAACATAATATAAAAAATATATCATGCAGCGTTATATCAGTCATATATCAATGTAGCGGTATGATAACTCAGGTAATCAAAGTCCAACATTTTACGCAGCGCAGTCTAAAATCCCATATTTTCGGTGACACAAACCCACCATCCTAAATGGTCCAAGCCAAACATTTAATGAGACCTTCAATGACCGTTTGTCCGAAAGTGTATTTTCGGTGTACGAAACAATCAAGTAATACTTATCCACGATTTCATCAAATAAATAATGGAGATACTAGAAGAATGATTGGGCCGTCTACAGCACTACTAAGTAGTCTGTGTTTTTCTGTCTTTTTTCCGTTATTCTATTATCAGATTTTCGTTAAGCATCAAGTTTATTTTCAAATAAAACGTTTACAATACTACAAAACAATGAAATATTTGTTTATTCTTGGACGTAGTGATCCGTCAACTCCATATGGAGACTTATGACCACATTTCGTGGATTGGAGGAGTTTATATCCCGACGTGTTCGATATGTTGATGTTTGTTACGCTTCATGCATGTAGTGATGTATAATATAAAATCATTTTAGGATGCATACTGTATCGTCGCGTATGGTTACCATAAGGTTAATGCAACCCTAAATGGTTCCACCTATTACCGTCGTCGGGTGATAAGTTTGCGGAAGAATGCATACAATAACACTGGGATTCGGTATATAGCAAAAAGTAAAAACTGAAATATAACTCTATACATATATAGTGGTTTTAACTTTTTAATAAATATATTTTATTGTTGCATTCTTTACATTGGAAACAGGAAGGAGTACTCATGTATAAATGTTTTTATAATGTAAAGTGAAACAGTATCAATAACAGTATTAAATCAATTAAATGCAATATTTCAACACAAAATATGGCATATTTTTGCAATACAGAGCGAACGCTTAATGCCAAGTAGAGAGGTGTTCCGCAAATGGCAGCTCGGTTGCAGAACTTAGCATCGAGTAGAGAAGTGTTCCTGAATAGTAGTAGCAGATTCGTTGGTGTCAAATGTAGATTTGAAGAGTTGTTGCGCTCTTAGACAGAAAACGGCGCTTCAGGGGAAAACATATTTTGTTCTTTAGTACGAATCTGAATATCAAGATTGTGGAGTTGTAATGCTCTGTAGTAGAAATTTGCATATCAAGTCGGGGATATTACAATAACGCGCCGGTCCGTCACGATCTTCTGGAAAACAAGGTTTGGACAGCAAACAAATCACTTCACCGCCTTTACACATGCAGCCCGTCCAACATATTTCTGCTGGCTCACTTTCACCTGTAGAAAGATCAATAAAAATACGATTTTTAATGACATCCACAAATACGTGATATATTAGGATCTTAACTGACGGAGGTAGTAGTGGTGGTAGTAGTAGTGGTAGAAGTAGTGACATAATTCAATAGAGAAGTACTGGAAATAGTAGTGGTATTATGAGTTGCTTCAGTTGTAGTAGTTGCTTTTGACGATGATGTTGTTGTTTAAGTTATTGTAGTTGTATTTGTAGATGTAAGTGTGATTGTTGGTGATGTTGATTTGTGGTAGTGGTGGCGGTTTCGTTGTTGTTAGTGATAGTAAAGGTGGTATTGTGTTTTTGTTGTAGATGTTGTGGCTGTGTTGCATGTGGTGTAGGTGGCTGTGGTGGTGGTATTGGTTGTGTCTGTTGTGTTTCTGTTGGTGTTGGCGTTGTTGCCGTTGTTAATGATGGTTGAGGTGGTGATGCTTTACCTTCTTTAAAAATGATTCCGTTTCTCGTGCACGTTTTCGGTTAACCTGAAATAGAACAACTAACATTGCATAACATAATGTCTTACAGAAGTATAAGACTAAATAATCATTCAGTTTCTATGAATTAAATGTATGAGATTTATAATTGCACCATTGGATCTATGTATGCCACAGGTTCATCTCGTGAAAAAAAAATTATCATATCTTTCAAGCATTCATTTATTTAGGAAAACATTAAAAAGCAGACCTTTTCATAAACATGAATTTCGATGCAATTAAACGAAAACAAATGCGCGCTCTATATCGCACAAAAACATGATTATAACCTGAATAAATAAAGTCGTGTTGAACATATTCCGTTAGAGTATAAAACATTTACTCATGGTGCTGTAATGATGTTTATCAGCCTCATAGCTACGTCGACATTTAAATGCATGTTCTCGCTAACAGTTATTGGATATATCTTCAACGGCTCGTGTCTTCACGAAACATAACAACAGGTTGAAAATGCACATACATTGTGGTTTTCGAACCGTTAACACAGGTATTGTAAGCGTATCAAAATCCGTTTCAGAGCAGTATTTGTAACAACCGAACACTTTGTAACTTTAGCATTTAAAACGTAGGTGTTGGTGTCAGGCAGACGTTACTGCAACCCTTTGAACAGCATTTCTTTGCGCCGGGGCAGTCATAATCAGAACTGCACTTTTGGATACACGCATCCGCAACGGCGCGATTTCCCTTCAATTCTGGACAATAACCGTCTTGACCTAAAATGCGTATATAAATCATTTATCAGACCAATGCGGTATGTGTAGACTTAATCTCATCAACATACACTCATCATATTTACTTTATTATATGTTGGGGATATGTGAATAGTATTGCTGTTTCAGGCTGGATATGATTTTACTAAGATTGTCGTTGACCGAAACACTCATTTGGAAAATATATATTTTAACCATCCAGCCTAATTGTGGACAAAAGTTAACCATGTACTGTTTTGTTTAATACTGTTCGAATGCTAACAATCCTGAAAATGGAATTCGAACGCGCCTCGAATGATATTTAAACGAACCTAAACGATAAACATAATGTGTAAACTTGTCAAAATCGCCGAAGTATATATTTAACAACGATTTAAAAAAATCCTTACAATTCAATAAAACGTGTTGCAGTAAAATGCATTTACATAATTATTCACTTTATACAACGTTTTATTGACAGTGAAATGACACGAGGTACGATTGTGTCTTATTTGGAACCAGATGATTTACTCATAACACACAGGGCGTTTTCATTGAGTCTCCTGCGTTAAATAATATGTAGACAGTGCGACATATTTATGCAGATGTAAGCACTTATGAAATACCTGGGCAAGCCATTTCTGTACATGCCACGGTTCCGTTGGTACACGAACACGTGTTGCATTCGTCCTTAAATCGTTGTCCGTCCTTGTACACCTTTTTCTTGTAATTACATGGTTGTTCTGTAAAACAATTTAGAAAAAAAAGATAATGCATTTAAACAAAAAAATGGGGGGGGGGTGCGGGTTAAGTGGGTGGGTATATGTGTGTATGGCGGTATACATCTTCATATCATTCATAGAAATGCACGACGACGATGATGATGATGATGATGAAGTTGATGATGATGATGATTTTCACATGAGAATAATTTCAAACTTGACTTGCAAATAGGACAGCACTGTCCATATGGCGTGTATTGGTCGAGGCAATCTGGAGGCTTACAGTCCACCAGGGTGCAGTCGAAAATGCGTGTTGAACATGCCGTGATTAACGAGCATGCCATACCGACTTGGAGTAGCAGATGCATCTGCACACAAACAGATACATCATTTTGTGAATAATCAGTTTAAGTGTGGTGATATTGAGTGTTAAGTGGGGAAAATGATGTTATATATAACCACTAATACACTTTAATTTTTATCGCTTAACTGAAACCATATTATTTATAGCTATTTTAATAATGGTATTACAACTACTAATTTTGTATCACAATATTTGGTTATTATATTTTAAATAACCAGACAATAATTAATATAAAATAAAATAATTATGCATACAGTAATATTAAATTTGCTTACCTTTTTCGCGAACCACTGCGTGTAATCACCAGTTAAACAGATACGTTTTCAAGTAGTTTTGCAAGTATAAGAGAGACACATCTGTGCGTTTATACGAATGATGTAAACCAAGCCTATCCGCCAATAAAAAACGTAGTTTTTGTGGTTGTTATTATTTTCGTAAAAAACATTGATTTGTATCCTGTTAGACTTATTTATGCTAATGTTAAACAGCCGAATCCGGTTTTCGTAACATGTGTTTTGTAGATGATGACATATCTCATTATAAGCACACTCATTGTGCAGAAAGGAAAAGGACCACCAACATATTAGCAGAGATATAACACATACAAGTAACCATGATGACCAAATTATTTTGCATTTCAAAAAATTAAAGGACATTGGACTTATTTCATTTTCAGTTTATTGCTGACATTTAATAGAATAGATTCATGTTATATAAAAGTTAGTCACAGCTATGATGTTCACGTGCTTGTGGTAATTACAAAGTTTCAACGTTGCGGGCCGTCTAATAAACATATACTATGATGAAAAAATGTTACAAATGTAAGTAAACCGCATTTAGAAAGCAAATGCAACCGGCGCCCCTCCCATTAAATTTTCCGAGCCATACATATCAGATCATACAAACATGGGCAAAAAATAAATAATATGATGATTTTTGTGCTTTCTATGCCCGATAGCGTACAGCCATAAATTGTTTATATATGTAACTTAAGGTACATAAAACAGTCCTAAAGATAGCGGGTCTGGTGCCAGGGGGGTGAGGGGTAATGGACCGCATCTGTCGCCTGCTGTAAACATGGATTAATGGACTAATATGTCTTCTACTTTTTCTCGTATATCATATGTTGCTTAAAATGCTAAAGCTATAAATACAATTGCCCTAAACCACGTCACAATTCTTATTAAGCTACAATAAACCAATATTATTGATAGATCAAATCCTTAAAAACTTGCTGTCAACTAGGATGAAGAATGTGGCGAATTTGCAAACTCAGGATGGTTTAGTGTCTCTCCGCAACAATCTAGGAACATTCTTTGTCGGTGTTTAACCATAGGGTTACATTTTGGAACCGTCGATTACTGATCTGAATGGAACAAAGATTAGGCATCGAAATGTTTTAAAACTTGAAAAACTTTGACGCCGAGTGTCTTCGGGACGTGTTTAGGATGTTTGACAAGATCGGCAACTGTAAGAAAATTCTTAAATCCGTTGTTAGTGTTTCAGTAACTTTGTACAGCATTCTGCAAGGTTATTTTATGTTTTATCCAGCCTCAATGGATTATGCGCATTATAACGAAGTAAACTTGAAAGCTCGACGAGAAGACAATTGGAATAGTTCTGTACCGCAGGTGGTGGCAAACCCATTAAGAAGCACTGGAGGAAACTTTCCGAAGATGCTAAATCATTGTCGACGGGTTGCAGTGCATTCCCGAGGCATTACTTTTCTACTCGACATCTTCTCAGCCGAAGGTATAACGAGGCCGAGTCAATATCAATGGTTTCCAGAAAGTTCCGAATTGTTGTCAGAAATTCGCGGAAATACCCGAAAACGTCCCGTGTTGAAATTCGGCTTTCAAATTTTGAAACTTTCAAAGTGTTTATTGCATTATGTCCGTCGAATATTAATAATTGATTATTGTCCATAAATCTATGTCGTGTCGTTTGTTTGAGTTTCAAAGACCTGTAAATACACTTCCCCTCCCGTAATCATTTTAATATTCAGTGCATATATCACAACAGCGTAATTATCTTATCTCTGACAGAAGGTAGTGTAAACCTTTTGTAGTGCTACCGGTGTAACATCATACAACATATTAAGAAGCTTACAATTGTGATTGAAAGTTTGAACCTCCCACACCGCCACATCGAAAATCATTGATACGCGCCTAAAGACAATGTCTTTTAAGTACTTCATTATCAAAGTGGATACATAATTATTATAATTTTAATATTGGTTGTAATGTCAATTCTAAATTTGCCCATTTTAATCTTTATTGATACTTGAAAAAAGATCAACGGCTGAATATAACAAAGTTGCCAAATCTTAATTTGGCGTATTATAATATGTTCGTTTAAGGTTGCCCGACTCAAGATTTCGACTAACACTGGACCATGTTTGTATCTTGTGTTTAATACTAGTTCCATTCATTGAATAATGATCAACACATAAACGTTCGGTTTGTGCTTTAATACAAATGTAAACAATGTTAACATATATTTCCGAAAAGTTTTGATATGTTTTGCTTTTTAGAACCGTACAGTACACCTTTAACAAAAATATAATTATTAATGTAAACCATATCTATTGCATTGGTCATTCTACCAAAACGTAACATTTTCGCAAGTCAGAGATTTTTGTTTCTATTGAATCGGTATGCAATTGAGGTAAGACATATGAAAAAATAAAACGTGCTTGAACACCATTACGCTTTAAATGTACAACTGAAATTGTATATTTATAAATACGCTCAAAAGGGAATGAACTCGATACATTTCCTCTTTTGGTACGCTAAATTACCATGTCTTACCCTAGTTACATATCTTTATTTTTAGATAAAAGAATAAATTAAAACAAATTTAAACGAAAACAACATACGTTGCTCCAAACAACATGAATTCAAATAAGTCAGGATTTAAAGCCTTTTGCAAATTTTGAGCTGCTTTTTATATGGGCAATATAAGAGTTCAGACCCATATTACAATTAAAACTCGATTCGCGTAAAACTTCCCAATTGCTAAAGTGTGTCATGCGCTGTTGACTTTATGTACCTGATCCACTTGCTGTCAATAATAAACGACTAGTATATCTCATCAAATCACCAATTCTTACGTGATACGTATCCCATAAACTTGAAACAGCTACATTTGACAATAACCTTCCAGAAGAATTGTTATCTGTAAATTTGAAATTGACCCTCAACTTATCCATTTCGATACTATCTTTGTTTTGGTAAAATCAGTTAAACACAATAAATAATGAAATACGAAATCCTAGTTGCAAAAGCATTATGTAAATTGGAAGAAGTAAAACAATCTGTAGTATTAATATGTAGAACATTGTAAAACGTACCTTTGTACGCAACACAATTGATATGGAATTATGTACTTTTATAAGCTTAACGGTATACACCACGCCCTAACTAAATACATGAAAATACATGTTACCAAGTGTGTTCACTTGGCTTGCTGGTCAACTGAGTCGCTTTTAGTGTGAAGTACATTTCTATCGAGTGAAGTTAGCATTGACCATGTGGTTATCGCCCCCAGACTAATTGTTATTTGGGTTACATTGAATAGTGGGAAGTACATGAGACGCCCTGTTCCATAGATGACTCTTGGTCTGTTTAGTGCCCAGTGTGCAGCACCTGGTACAATGAACCTCGGCTTAACGTCTCAAGCAAAAGACTATTTAGGAAGGTTAAGGTTGAGCGGGGATTAAACCTGCGACCCGTGAGGTCCGGCACCATTGAGTTACCGCTAGACAATGGGTCCGCTCATTACTTCTATTATTCTGAATCACCATTTATACTGAGCAGATTAAACTTAACAAGACAATTAATTGTCTGATTTACAGTTAACGTAGTTCACATGACTGAACGTACGGTATTATTATTTTCGCGCGTGTAAGGCACAAGTCTGTGAAATAAGTGGTCGACAACTCTTCTAACGTTATATGGGCGGAGTTTGACGTTATATACTCATCCGGTTTTAGCCAATGAAAACGTACGCTCTTCATCTTGCAATGGAGTAATGCCACTATTTCACATATTTTTGTTCATTTATTGTAAGGGGATTAAAAGTTGACTACGTGAACATTTATCAAGCACTACGGTTGAACATTCTACCGATATTGTTTGACCTTCACAAGAAACGTAACGAGTCTAATATGTTATTGCGGTTAGTGAGTTAGAATAACTTTGGAATGTGTTTTAAATTCCCGTAATTCCCCTTCTAGTGCTTATCATATCTATGATTGTGAACATATACTAAGAAAGTGTCTGTTTAACTGTAAAATAATTGCTAAGAATGTATTAGTGTTTCTAATAATTTGTGGACGTATAATAAAAACATACGTGTGGTTATCATACCCATCAGTGTTAACACATACTTAAAAACTAATTGGACTTCCCTTTTCTGTAATTGTAGATATAGTCCAAGAAACAACCAGTGCTTCTCTTGTATTTCTTTGTGAACATAATCCATACATATGTTGCTGTTCCCAGTTACTGTAAGTGTTACCCTGTGATGTACGTAGAAACCTCTTGTACTTACAAATTCAATATTATTATAAGTATAAGCGACTAAGTAGTTTTTATTTCGATAAAAGGTTTATATTTCTTTTGAAACTGTCACGTCTTTATGTACTTCACATTTCATTACTCATGTTCAGTGTTCTATCAACCGTGCGCTTTGAAATTTAATATATAAGTTCTACTTAATTAATAATATATGTGAAGGAAAAGTGATTATATGCAGTATTGAAATATTCGTCTATATTTTGGGAGAAATATTTTTAAAAAAGGCCCCGTTCATGATTTTGAAGAGTTTTATAAACTTTATCACAATTTAAATAATTGAGCTGATTACCTAACAATAGTTAACCTTTCACTTAGTTCACAGCACTGGGAGTATGGTAGTGTTGTTTTCGCACGAGTTTGCCACGGGCCTGTGAAATGATTGGACAAAACATCCGATTACGTTGTGTGGGCGGAGTTTGACGTTATAGACTCGTCCAAGTTAATCTTATTAAACCTTAGCCCCGTATTTTTTTATCGAATATCCGTATACACATATGTTATGAACGTATCAAAATTATAGGAGGTGCACATGTGTTGTATTTGGACCCATTTGATTATCTAATAACACTATAGACGTTTAAATTTAGTCTCCTGAGTTAAAACATATAGACATTGCGATATATTTATACAGATGTAAGCACTTATGAAATACCAGGGCAAGCTATTTCTGTACATGTCACAGCTCCGTTGGCACATGAACACGTGTTACATTCGTCCTTAAACCGCTGTCCGTCCTTGTACACCTTTCCATTGTAACTACATGGCTGTTCTGTTAAACATATAAAATAAATATGTTTAAAAGACTAAGCGTTTGTTTTCTTAAGTAAAGAGCATAATAGCATCTCAAGTTAGGGAGGCGATTAACATTTGCATGAACACATGCTATAGCTTCTGCTATTGCTGATGCTTCTGTTTCTACTGCTGCTGATGATAATAATTATTATGGTAGTGATGTACCATAAAATGAAGATGTATATTGGCGATCTAGATATTTGTTATCACCGATTGTATATACTATTATTTTACTAAATAATGAATCACTAATGATTTTCACACCACACTGTTCACATACTTGGCCTGCAAATAGGACAACACTGTCCATATGGCGTGAATTGGTCGAGGCAATCTGGCGGCCTACAGTCCACCAGGGTGCAGTTGGGAACGCGTGTTAAATATGCCGTGATTAACGAGCATGCCAGACCGTCTTGAAGTAGCAGATGCATTTGCACACATAGAGTTACATATTTTGTGAATATTAATTTAAAGGGACGTGATATTTAGTGTTTAGAAAAATAATGTTGTATATAACTTCTTATGAAATTAAATTATTATCTCTTAACTGAAACCTTCAAATATCATCTTTAGTTATTTTAATAATGGTATAACAAATACTTATTTTGTATCAAAATATTTGGTAATTATATTTTACATAACAAGATAATAATAAAAATAAAATAAGCATAATAACATAATTATGCATACAGTAATATTAATTATGCTTACCAATGTGTATAATCACCAGTTAAAAAGATACGTCCTTAAGTAGTTTTGCGAGCATAAAAGAAACACATCTGTGCTTTTAAACGAATGATGTTAACCAAGCCTATCATCCAATAGAAAACGTAGTCTTTTTTGTCGAATTTCTTTTCGTAAATCAGATTAATTTATATCCTGTTAAACCTATTTATGTAAATGTAATACAGCCGGATCCAGTTGTTGTAGTGTGTGTATTGTAAACGATGAAATAACTCATTAAAGGCACATTCATTTTGCAAAAAGGAAAACGACCACCAACATATTAGCAGAGATTTAACATATACAATTCACCACGATGACCAACTTATTTTGCATTTCAAAAAAATAAAGGAAATGGGATTAATTTCATTTCGAGTTCATTGCTGACATTTAATGGCATAGATTCATGTTATGAAAATGTAAGTCACAGCTATGATGTTCACGTTCTTGTACTCATTACAAAGGTTGAACGTCGGGGGTCGTACAATAAACATATAATATGATAAACAAATTTTAAAAATGTAAGTAAACCGCATTCAGAAAGAACATGCACATCCCCTTTACATTTTCCGAACCACACATATATGATCATACATACAAGGACACAAAATAAATAATACGTTGATTTTTGTGCTCTCTATGCCCGCTAGAGTACATCCATAAAATGTTTATATATGTAACGTAAGGTACATAAAACAGTATTAAAGCTAACGGGTCTGGTGCCAGTTGAGGGGGGTAAAGGACCGCATCTGTCGCCTGCTGTAAACATGGATTAATCGACTGATACGCCTTCTATTTTTTTTTCGTTTTAACATATGTTGCTTAAAATGCTTTAGCTATGAATACAATTCTCCTTAACCACGTCACAATTCGTATTAAGCTATAATAAACCAATATTATTGACATATAAAGTCCTTTAAAACTTGCTTTCCACTAGGACGAAGAATGTGGCGAATTGGCAAACTCAATATGGTTAAGTGTCTCTTCGCAAAAATCTGGGAAAATTCCTTTTCGGATTTAAACCATTCTTTTACATTGTGGAAACGTCGGTTACTGATCGGAAGGAAACATAGGCATCAACATGTGTTAATACTTGAAATACTTTAACGCAAATTTCGTAGAATATTTCATAAAATAAAGGTAACCCATAAAACATGAGTGTTCCTTATAGCAACAGCCAAACTTTCATTACTAGATGTTGTCTAGTAACATAGATTTAACAAGATACAAAACGCTCTTTTTTTATTTGTTTGTGGTACACTTTATTCCATTTGAATTTCCCGCAACGATATCTATTCATACGGCACACGAACACTAAATGGGTACATGAACACATGCTGAATATATTGAAACACAAACAAATAAAAAAACAGCATTTTGTATCTTGTTAAATCTATGTTACCAGACCACATCTAGCCATGAAATTTTGGCTATTGCTATATGGGACACTGATTATTTATGGGTAAACTTGTTTTTATGAAATATGTTTCGAAATATTCGTTGATTTTGAGCGTTATAGGGACTTTAAATGTAGCGGTCGTCCAATTAGCATATTCAATGATACAAGAGTGATAAAAATGTAAGTAGAACGCATTGAGAAAACACGTGCATCCGATGCGCCCCTTAAGATTTCATAGAAAATAATTGAATAATATGCTTATTTTTAAGGTGCATTAAACAGCCCTAGGGGCGAGGGGGTCAGGTAGAAATGAACCGTATATGTCACCTGCTGTTAACATGACTAATGGATTCATATGCCTACTACTTTGTATCAATTTATCTACAATCAACTTACAGTATTGACAAATAAGGTCCTTAAAAACCTGCCGCAAACTTGGATAGCTAATGTTAAACGACAGCGAATTTGGCGAACTCAGGAGGCTTAGGTGTTTGTTCGCGACGATCTTGGACCATTTCGTGCCTGATTTTAACTATTCTTGAACAGTCGGTTTCTGATCAGAGTGGAAACAAAGCTGAGACATCCCATTGTTTAAATACTTTAAATACCTGGACGCCAAGTATCATACGAACGATTTCAATAACTGAACGTTCGTTGTTGGTTTAAATACGATATTGGCATTAATCAAATCCGTCTTTGGGCAAGGTTTTAGTTAATTACCGAATAATTTTGAATATTCTATTGCTTTTTAGAACCTTAATGTGAACGATAAATACACTTAACTCCACTTTAGCAACCGAATGTTGTTTTCATGTGGCCACAACCAAACTTACATGGTAGTTTGCGATGTTTGTATCTATCTTATCGGAATGTGTTTGAAGTGTCTAAACATAGACATCAATGAAATAAAAAGAAAAAAAATGATTACAATTCCGCAAGTATACTATGTTTTACACAGATACGCAATCGACAAGATTACAATTCAAGCGAGTACATATTTTAGGTCATCAACATTGTAACCGAGCATCCTTTCCGATATTGCTTACTTAACCTCAGACATCTTTGTCACAAGATGATCATTAATCAAAACAATAAAAAAGATTAGTTGGACAAAATTGCACCATAAGAACTTCACTCATTAACAGGTTATTAATGTCACAACAACGCTTGTTCAGTTTGATAGATACTGTATACATTGCTAAAAACATATGTATACAACTAATGGTAATATGGTAATAGTGTGATAACACTGGTAATAAAATTATAACAATATTCGGGAAAATACTCGCCAACCAGTACGCATCCAATAAAGTCAATACCGTCGAAAACGTAATAAAGGGGCTAAACAAGCGCGCAGAAATTTTGATTTTCTTGAAAAATGATAGCAAATGAAGTTTTAACATTTAATCATGTGAAACGAAAACGTCAAGGGTGTTATAGTTTTTCTTCCTACGTTTAAATAACAAAATTAATGCTAACATTTAAACGTTGATTGTATAAAACAATGATTATCGGTATTGACTTTATAAGCAAAATATATTTGAAACGTTTTTATGAAGTTTAACTTTTCTGACATCATAACGTTTAGAGTTTTTTGTTGTAGATATCAAAGTATAGCCGTCCTCCTTTAAGTGTTCTCAAATTAAGTGTAAAAAGATAAAACTGGCCAAGCCAAGTTGGTACAATCGTTAATATGGATTATTTACCCACAAGCCAAAGTTACACTGTACTTCATAATACTGCCCTATATATATTGGTTTATCTCTAACAGCCTCTGTCTCATCACACTTCGTCAAACCCAGACAGCAGACCAGACGCATGATTTAAAGATCTAAAGACAAAGACATTCATTTGATGAAAACGGGAGGTCAACTCACAATCAACGCACGTTTGTAGATTTTCAAACCACTTAAGTGGGTTTACGAATTATGCATTTGAGGTACATGCATCGTGAGATGTCTATACATTCTTACGGCTGTCGCACGTCGGTTGTCGCACGTCCGACGCACGGTTGTCACACGGTTTACTAAGACCATGCACACAATTTGCGATGAAATAATTGCGTTATATGTTGATAATCACAGTCGCAAGGAAAGATAACTTTGGAAACATGTTGACTAACATCTAATATTACTTTCATGAAACATTCCCATGCGGTGACGTACCATGCTTTCGTTCCCAGAGCAACCATATATTGTTTTATATTTGACAATAACATTTGAAAAATCGGTAAATAATTATATCAATAAAATGATACAGGAAAATCTGTAAGAAACATTCGGTTTGGAAGATGTTATTTTACGAGTTATCAACGCATCTGCTTGCGTTAACAGGTAAACAATTGCATTGAGTTAAAAAGGGTTATCCGCAATATCCCTGGGGTGAACGTATACACTTAAAATTGCAAAATATAATTGCATAGTTGGTGTCCTTTGTAAAACGTCAATAATTAAGGAAAACAGCAATCGTTTGACATGTCAAGTATTCATTTAATCAAGAGCATATACACTGTAAAAGTAATTTAATGTCAAGGACACGAGACACTTTGCTATACAACACATTGACAAGCACATACCATTACATGCACATTAACTAAAATTGTAAACATTTACCTTTTCGACAATTTCATGTCAATATATTATTTGCAAATACTTCAATTCTTCACATGTGTGAGACACTTTGACAGACCATTTATTTAAGATATGATAATATGTTTGCGTATGTTTTGCTAGTAATGTTAGTAAAATGTCCATATAGGTCTTATACTTTTGACAATTGAGTGTAAAGTAATGAACAACATGGTATTTTCGAAGTTTACACGCCAATTTGGTTGTTGCTGCATCGTATTTCTAAATAGCAGAAAGGGAAGTAGAACGGCAGAAAAGATATATTTCTAACAAAAAGTATAGACATTTGTTTTAACGACTAAATTTTTTTTTAAAAAGGAAGTAAACCACGTGTTGGCGAAACAACAAGAACAAAACAATTTAAACCAACGGCAATCCGCGATCATTTAACATCCGTTAGTAATAATTTGCTCAGAATGGAGCAAACATGTAGTTAATTCAATGCACGCATTTGTATACAGTTTTGAATCAATAAAACAGACATATTTACTGAGCACTACTGTGTTGATATCTACATTGTTTCGCTCCGTCAACAAGAAATAATAATTTAATAATGACACTGTGTATGCAGTGAATTTCTCTTAAAGTTGACCGATGGGAAAAAATATAAATTGACTTTCGCGTGCGATTAAATATTTCTGATTAGTTTAAACGTGTATTTCTTTCTCAATTTGAATGCTGCAAAAGAAATAATAGCTAGGTATAAACTATTCTAGTATATCTTACATACAGATTAATAAATATTCATCAACACATATTAAACTATAGTATTGACGTTGACTGTAGTATTTTTATTTTATCCGATCCTTGTTAACGTTTGCATAGTCGGAATCGTCAGATTGAGCGACTTTGAACGTCATACTATTAACGGCATCGTAGTCGCCCCCTTTATCGCCTTTGATATCATCACCTGTGGCACCTGCTTTATAAGCAGTGCGTGGCATATGATTATAGTCACTAACGTCATCAATCCCACGGGTAACTACTGCTGAAGTTGTATCGTAGTCGTCTTCTGAAATGTGGACCACGTGAGGTCCGTGTCTCTGTACATGGCTATTATCTCCTGGTCGGTCTATCTTTAGTTTGTTGTATACATTTTCAGTTTTTCTTGCATCGGAATCTGGTGTTAAGGCATTGGTTGTGTGATCATAGTCACAGTTTTCCACTTTTACGTGTGCATAGGGTTCTTCTGTCTCATGTATTGTATTATAATCATCCTCCACATCTGCATCATTGGATTCATTGTTATGCTCAGTATTGCTGCTAATAAATTGCCCACATTTCTCTAGGATAAAATAATTATGATTCGCCACATTGTCCTCATTGCTTTTCCCGTAAGTCATATTTTCTTTGAATATAGTTTCATTTCCTGGAGGTTTATTGTTTCCTCTTTTCCGAGTGCAATGCAATATCCCTCTGAAATACAATTAATTGTATCTTTAACATAAAGCACGTTTAATTACACTTGAAAATATTTTAAGCAAACCAAATATAAACAAAGAAAAACTCTACTTACATAAGCAGAAGATGATTATAATCATGAAGTTATTGTCCCTACACGACAAAACCCATGACAAAATCAGACAGGAATGAATTAACACCGAGGTGTCCCCATTTAAACGGGCAATGCAAAGCATATCATAAGGAGTTTATACCAAGTTTAACGACCCGAAACCTAATACTCAAACACGATTTGTTCATAACAAATACAAATGAAAATAACATTTAACCAGCTAGCATACCAATTCATATAATGATTAATGATTAAAGGGTTATATACATACAATTACTTCTTTTTTGTATAATAATCTTTTTTACGTATATTTCCCTTTAACAAAACCGGCTTCGTATAATAACACATACCTTCTTTTGAGTAAAACAATGGCTACGACTCCTCCAACAAGAAATAGAATTCCAACCGAAACACCGATCTCTACCCCTACGGTAGGTGACTCTAAAAACAACCATTAAAATACATACTTAATTGCCATATCAGTAACAAAACATGTTTGCAACATTGTTTTTTTCTTGTATAGACCGACAAAATTAACGAACGACATCGGTACAATAATAGCGATTCGGTTACAGCTGGTGAGGCATTTAAAGTATATCGCAACCTAATACGAGTTATATACCAGGCATTTCGTAAAGTATTCGTTGGTTCAATTTATACAACCGTTGTCCAACATGAACGTGAATATATGTCTTCGAAACTCAATAATTTTCTGTGACATTAATGTCAATTTCTGTCTTTATACATTAAGATAATTTTATTGGAAATTAATTTAACAGTACAACTTGAATACGAAAAATGTGTCGGTTTAAAAGGTTTCATAAAAAAGCCATACTGTCCGAGTTTGTGTGGTCGTTTTCTACAATTATTCCGTCAATTCTGGTTGGAGATGAATAGTCCATTGCAAATGTCGGACACAATTGTGACGTTGGCAATCTACTTTTAGAGCCATCTGTCGTTGTAACGGCAGGTGATAATACGTTGCTAATGAACACACTGGGCTCGGAATATGTTGATTGGGTAAATGAAGGGGTGACGTCTGTGGTAAACTTTGACATTTCTGTGTGGTTAGACATGCTTTCAGCTCCTTTTTAGAAACCATAAGTTAAAACATATTGTTATAGTCAGTGTTCGAAACAATACAGAAATACTACCGGTAATTGTTTGTGCTTAAGTTGACTATAGTTAACAATACATTTTCATGATTTATTCATGTAGTACGCACTGCTTTTAAATTGACCACATCTTCATATTTTAAATACAAACGCGTATTTCAAAATCATAAAAAAAACAAGTCTTTGAAGCACTGATGTACTATAGGTGTTACTGTTTCCGGTGTTTAAGCAGGTCCTTTATCTAAATGGATTTTAAAACCTGAGATCTTGAGTACATTTCCAATGCTTGGTTACTGAACGCGATATTAAGACTGCAAAACATTAAAAATAGCGTAAATCCAAACACACCGGGTGATTATAGCGGTTGCAGTCTGATAGGCAGGTATGGAAGAGTGGCATCAAAAACCCTACACATGTGTGTACATCCAATCTTTTTCAGAACGTTTGTTTAAAAAAGGCCGTATTATGGCAATACACTTATAACTAGTAAATGTACTAAATATAACCTTATCGCCATATACTTTTCTATTTATTTGCAAACGTGTAGGTAATTATTATTTTTTTTTCTCAATAACGGCGATTGAAAATTTTACATCAAATTAGACAAAACGGGTTAACGTAAGTTCATGCCTTCTACAAATATTGCTATACATTAGAACTAGAGGCCTACAGTCCATAGTAAAACATACTCATAGTCACAAATCACATATCATAGCAGCCGCTAATACCTGTGCCACAAAGCGCTCGTTTGGTGACATTATGGTCTGCAACCAAACGTATTATTCTTTCTCTGTTCGCATAAACATAATTGTCCGTTGAAAATCGGGAAAAGCAGTCTACAACATAGAAAGTCGATATTTAAGCAAATACAAACTTTACTTATCTGTTGCATGAAATACCGTAAAACATATTTAAACCTGTTTAGAATAAATAGCGATTGCACGATTAAAAACGGATGGATGTTAATGCTCTAAGTAAACTGATCGCACTTCCCAAGGAAATTCGTTGAAACGCATCTCTATTTATGAGTAACCAACTAAAATGCTTATTCTAAAGTCAATAGTTTTACTTAATTTCAATTATCATACCTTTCAAAGAGATTTGAATGAGTATGTTTGCTCTAAAAAGTCCAGTCCAGTAGTATTGTTGTTGAGGGTTACCAAAGCCAGCATTTGTTATGCTGCGTTCAAATGATGGGTGCCGTCCATTTGTCAAGCATAATTTATTCCCGACCGACCATTCAACGTTTCTAGGATTTTCGATCAAAGCTGTTGCTGTGAAGTCTCCAAATTAACAACAAAGTATTTGTTTTGACTATATTCGATTTTAACATGAATATATGCTCACACATAACATCTGAACAAAATTACTTACATTTTAAATATAACGTTTGGTTCAATAACTATGTAGTAAATTTAAACTTGTAGATTATGTCGAAATGTACTTATTAGGGCTTGGAAACTAAACAAGAATATATCTGTACATGTAGGTTAGTGTTCACATAATCAACGGAAAAACAACATACACATTAAAGCTCCTATTCAAGTTGTTTCATAAATGAAACGAGACTAGGAAAGACATATACAATATGATGTAATAAATACAGCTATAAAACATGTTGGTATAGCATGATAATAATCTGGCAATCGTGAACTTCTTTAGCATAACGTATACGTTTTGATTATTTCATATATTTTCACCCGGTTTTGTTCGTCAGTGCTTTGATGAGTTGAATGGGGTCATATCAGAATAATTCTTTCGATTTAAATCGCTTCAAGTTCTGAAACTGATGCATTCATCGTATCGGTAGTTTAATATATCCATGCATAAAGTTCAGTGTCAGGTTAAATTGTTCGCGCTATACTAATATTGCTTGCATTTATACATAGGGCAGATATGTTTTTACAGTGTGGTACCTCGCGCGTTTAACTTTCCGGAATTTCCAGAACTATATTTATAAATAGTATGCGCCGCTAATGAATTGTCTCATGCGTTGTCTGAACTAAACATGTTTAAACATGTCTTCGTAGAATCATTAGTAAAGTATAATCATTAAACCATTAAGTTTGGTAAATAAAACCGAATAATACCTGTATATGCTGCATTGCTACACATGGAAGGTATGTTATCTGCTCTTGTACACGGTTGCCACTGAAAATGTGGGTAATAATACGCCAGACAATCTCCCTCGGGTTTATTACCAGGGTCAACGACATTTGATGCGTTCACTGTGGATAGCACATATTTCATTTATATACTGTATATTTTAAGCCAAATCACGCGTGTGATTTTTGGGATACAGCTATTTTCTTGTATTTTGAAACATTTTGATATTATAATTCATTAAACTATGTATCTGTTTTCAATAAAGTTTCACAACTTTAACGGTATCATGTGCATAAAAAATAATGTTTACTGAGCGTTTGGTCTTAACCTATCGTTTGTCAGTAAAATAAATAAATGAGTCATCGAAATTAGGGAGGACATAAACAAGCGTTCATTTCACAATAGTTGTCTGAACAACTCATTTAATATTGACAATGTAACAGAACTTACGGTTTATCTTGGTGTAAATCTCAGAACAGTCATTGCAAAGGCTGTAAGGGTCGCCACCTTTGCAACTCGATTCATGTGTGTTAAATGACCCACTGACGCAGATGCACAGCAAACGTGGCTGCTAAAATACACCAAAACGAAACATAAATCATTGCAATTCTATTGATATTGTTCTTTTTGTTCTTGTTGTTGTTCTTTTGCGTTATGAATCATGATTGTGTTTGTTATGGTTCATGTTTTATGGCGTTCTTTTTAATCCATATTTTATACGCATTTTCAAAACCAAAAAGCGTTGGGATTACTAACTAAAAATATTTCATTTTTACCCCACTTGTTTTCCGTTTAATTCCGAATTGTCCACCTCTACAGATTGTAAAACAATCACCGATTTCTGTTACGTATACTCCGTTCTCGCTCTGCAGACTTGCACAACCTATTAAATAATTGTATAACAAGTTACCTGTTTCAGCTTAATCCGTCATTTAAGTACGTGTTAAACAAAATATACAGTCATACTATTGACAATTCATTATTGTATTATTCACTGTCTTGTGTACAAGTAATATTGAAATGCATCGAGATTTAAATCAATTAAACCAACTTTATTGATATTTTTGAAAACGTATAGCGTTCAATACTAATATAACAAATAAATAGCATGTCATACCCAATAGTAAAAAAGGAACCTTTGCATATATGTATCCGATCCAAACGTCATCGTCATTTAACAATGTCTCGTTAACTGCGAACAATCCGTTATGATATTTAAGCTGCGGTTCTCCCAAATTGCACGTAACATCCGGCCATGTAGTGCTTTCGCTTTCATAGTAACTCACAGCTAAACCAGACAGCATAATTTCACATACAAAAGACATTTAACCAGTACTGAGACACTTATATATATAACAAAAACATGTGAACATGAATTTACTCATCATTAGATTCCATTATGTTGCCATTATTGCCATTTCAGCACAAAACAGTTTGTCTCCACCTTTAGAACATAGGCACGTTATTCTGCTCGTACCGTCCTCAGCGTCGTCGCCTGAGCTTGGTAAAATTTAAAGCTTTTCGATAAGCCATTTGCCAATAGCTTAATAGATCTCATTCAAACTTTAAATATGTATTAACTAAATTGAACATTTAAGTAACTCAAGTTTGGAATCTGTCTAAATAATTACGCAAGCAGTTTTAAACAAATCCTATAACTAATCTATGTTTCAATAGTGCTAAACAATACTCGATAGTGGTCAATTTTGTTTTGGTGAATGTTTGTTTTCATATAAATAATTTGCCACCACTTTTAGCCAATACCCACACAAGACCAGTCACATAGCGATTTCGTGGGTAAATTTATTTATCTATTTACAGCCACAACCTAGTTGCTGATCAAACACGTATGCATGTAGTCTTCAAAATATATAAATTCCTCAAAACTCAATACCACATTAACAGGCTTACTTGCGTTTAATATATAACCCATGAATGGCTCAGATTTACGACCAATTTGATGCATCATATACCAATCAATACGAACAGATTACAATCAATTATTAACCTCATCATTGGAAAGCGGCAATTTTACAGTTCTAAGTTAATGACACAGATTTGAGCAAAAGCTTAATAATATATACATCTTCAATGAATACAATTTTAAATGATATAATGTTATTACTATTTCATTAAAGATGTAGAAAAAACGTACACCACATAAACAGCTACATTGTATTTACATTATTGGTACATTAATTTTTCATATGATCTTCATCTGTATTATGTAAATTAATAGTTCACAAATTATATTTCTTATTCAAATGGAAAGTCCCTCATTCCAAATTGTACAATACAAACAATATTTGTGTGAATTCCGAACTTGAATGCGACGTTGACTGCTTAAAAATCATTTCAATATCAAATAACTATCAAATTTAATTATCTTAAACTAGGTGCATAAAATGTGTAGCGTTGTTAATTTCTACAGATAAGATGGGATTTTTTAAAGATGTTGAAATCCGGATTACAACTATTAATGATAATACTGCAGAATTGTTACACATTGTGTCTTTTACTTTATAATGGGAAATATATAAGTTCAATGTAGCTGCATACAATGTTAAAATTTGATCAAAGTAAATTGTCATGGTATTAAACAAATTCACCAAATGTTCTTACATGTTCTTGACAGTTGAACGGTCGCAGTGGTATGACCCTTGTTGTTCGTGACCAGACATTCGTACTGACCGAAATCAGCAGCTGTCACCAACTGTATTTCTAAGATCAATCTGTACTGGGCAATAACTCCCGTGGACTCCTGCCTTTGAAATCTCTGAGAGATGTTTGAAAGTAACTGAAAAAAAAATGAATTGCTTTACAAATAAGCAAGTTGTTCGCTCCACAAACTTTTTCAGGGAAACAGACCGACTAACCAACGGATCTACTTCTATATACCATATCCCTGCGGGGCTTTATCCACATAAATTTCATATTTATGTGTTTAAGGTTTTGCTATAAGACATAATTCGCCATAAAATTCTCAGATTTAAGATGTAAAAAGAAGAATTATTATGTTAAGTGATGTAATCTTTTAAAGCCGACAATTGTAATCTTACTTAAAGAACACCAAAAAGGTAGCATTCTTATGAATATTTTTTTCATTTTTTTTTTAAAGAACCTGTACTTAATAAGATAATATACATTTTTTAAATAACTGTGGCAATTTTAGATACATTTGACAGTTACAACTTTTGCCACTTTCCCTAATTGATACACTACATGAAACCGATCGTTATCAATAGCACCATTTATTTAAATTACAACATCATTTCGATGTAATGGTATTATTATTCGCGGGATATTAATGTAAACTAAATTGGTAACTCCCTGTTTGAAATGGTATAAATTAACACTTAGATTAGTTGAAAAATGCTTACCTGTCCATGCTGTCTCCAGTAGAAAGTTGGTGGTGGATTTGCGTTGGCGACACAGGTCAAGGTCGTCTTCACTCCAAGTTGGGCGACAACACTCGCATTGGCCTTGATCAACGGCTTGACTGTAACACACACAAAAAATGCTCATAGCTGAAAAATTGCACAATGTCTCAGTGATCAATTTTACTAGATAGTAGAATGGCTGCAACCCCATGAAAGCATAACGGATTTTTTAAACGAGCCAAGAAAGAAAAAGTTAAATAACATTAATTTATGTATGGGAACTCTTTATAACATCAAAGTTTCACTAATTTCGCCATTATGGCCTTTCCGAAAATATAAACTTAAATGTGGCCAAACTTGCTGCATTGGTACATATCTGCTCTGTTTTTGTGTATTGTTTCATCAAATTATGTAATAACAGATGTTGTTCTTGTTTCAAGGTTTAAGGTCCTTATGCTCCTTAGGCTGCAATTTATGAGTAATCAATGATAAGACATATTCAATATAGTTTTACAATCACGAAGAAAGCTACACGACTGACTGCAAATTGAACGATCCAGATTCTTACACTCAACAGAGAGACGTATGTTCCGCGACTGTGGCGTGGAGAATGCTGCAGACGACATCACACACGTGTAGTTCCCGATGTCATCACTCTGTAGGCGGTTCTTCTCGCGAAAGGATCCTGCGTTCAAACATTAATTCAATTTTGAACATTAAACACAATCATGACCAAGAAAAGCAATATTTCACTACTTTAATTGAGGACAATTTCTTTAGCAAGATGTGGAGATATTTTTGTTCCCCGTTGCAACAATTGATTCTAAAAAAAATCCATCATATGTGTAGTGAACAGGTGACACTTTTAAACAAAAACTTCATAATTGCTGGTGAATTTACAATCATAAGATATTAAAAACATTTAAAGATTTCTAAAACAAATATTGGTCAGTTTATTTTTTTATATAAAGGTCTGTAAATCATCACCATACAATTAGTTTGTCATTTTCTGACAGTTTTACTGCCTCCTATACCCTTCAATAACTCGTTTTGTACGAATCGGCATTCAAATGTATTAATATAAGAAAACAAGCAACACATTTCTTTGTTTCCATAGCAACCAGTATATTTCTAAATTATATTCCGTGGTTTGTTCACTTATAGCTAAGTATTGTGAAACAACTGAAACAAATATAAATATATTTACAGTTCTATAACAACATTTGATTTTATAAACGCTTATAAGAAAAATATCATCTGATATGTGTCATGTTTGCCACATAGGCAGCGGATATATTTATCAGTTTAGACAAATACATACATGTTCAGACCTTGTGTCATTTGTTTTTTTCTTGTTAAATAAAATGATATGTGCATACAAAGCTATCTCATACATATGTTTACATTTGCTGTTTTGTATTTTATGGAAATGTCTTGAAATCAAGATAGATGTATAAAATATATTGTTTTTTCGATCCAATGACAACCATGCTATCGGATGCTGTGTCTGATTTATATTTTGCTCATTAATGTATTTCAAATGTTTTGAAATTTACCAAAGCATTTGTGGTGAGCATAAGTCACCAAAAAAGTAATTACATTTACTGCAAATCAGCCATCTTAGTGGGGTTTTTTTTGGACAAAATATCCGTAATCGTTGTTAAGGCCTCAGATATAAAAAGTGGCATAACTTTGTCAATATTTATTATTCAGCACTCAAATTTCAGATTTTGATTTGCCAGAAGTTGCGCTTTCATAATTTGGAGTAAGCAAAAAAGTCATGTTTGATCAAATGGGTCAAAATCTCGTTCCCAGCCTCAATTGTATATACGAACATCAAATCATCATTCAAAATTTCAAATACATAAACTGAATGGCAACGTATTATGCATAAGAGATCCAGAGCATTAACATATCCCAGAGCAAACAAGTATTAGACTTTCAAAACACAACAAAACAAAATATTGAATGCACGAACACGAGTCTTACCAATGAATCTGATTCTGATAGTGACCGTATATTTAAACTGATTGTAAGAGCTCTCAGTTATTTCTGTATACAGATTGGTCAACGAAGAGATAGGCACGGAATCTTTGAACCACGTCACGACAGGTCTTGGCCGACCCTCAATTCGATGTTCCAAAACGACGTTTGACTGAGTAATGGAAACTGTTAACAACCCATCAGACGGCATCGTGCCAACAAACACTGGAGCAGCTGTAAGTTAGTTCACACAAAGAGATCCAATATATCAATATCATAAGAGGAAGATTCAAAAAGTATAATATCCACAAATAATACAGGGAATGGATATATGGTATTTAATGACGCTTTGCGCACGATCTGGACTTATTGTTTTCCTGGAAGAATCAATGCTGTCTCAATTAGCATTAGGCTTTCCATGCAATGGAAGAGCCAAGTACTGGTTCTTGCTAGCAAACTGCCTCAATTACACCTTTTGCCTTTGATGCAATTATAGAGCCAAGTACTGGTGCTTACCATAGAAATGGCTAAATAATGGTTTAATACGCCTACTTCTGCTGATGCAATCAAACTAAACTAAATAGGTTTAAAGTAAGAATGCTTCTCACAATTAACTTCCACAGTAACAGTGCTTGGTGCTCCGACGCCAATGTTATTCATCGCCAGACATGTGTAATTCCCGTTATCCGCAAGTCGCGTTGGACGTATCGTAAAGGTCGGATTCGGTGACGTACGGATGACGCTACCCTGAGTGTTTGCCCGCCACCACCTGAATTCTGGCGCAGGATACCCAGGATCGCTAAGGCTACAGGTCAAGGTCAAGGATTGACCCTCGTTGACTGCAGTTACTGGTAGTATAGTGGCACTGATGGGCGGGTCTGAAACATTCGATTGAATTACCTTATAACAGCTTATTTTCTAAAATGAACAAAAACACTTTTGTTTATTCGAATACATTTATTTTAAAATTCAGCATTGTTTAAAGACAAAACATTCATTTTTAGAATTTTCGTTAAGTTTCTTAACAATGATATCAGATAATAATTTATATTTTCGCACATGTGTTCACACGCAAATACAGCATATATCTTATAAGATTCGTAATTTATAATGTTTTGGTTGTCGTTCAGGTATTCTATTAATTGTATTGAGTTTTTTCACGTATACTTATTTCAGGAAACATATTACATGCAATCATAAATGTTATGTATGCTGCATCATAATAAAATATTGGACTATTTTTTTATTTTTTAACGAACTATATATAAATAACTTAAAAAAGAATATACAACCGTTAAAAAATCTAACTTTTACTATATACTTACATTGCACATTTAACATTTTCTGAATAATAAGTGGATTATTTTGATTGGCCGCATTGAAAACTACGCAGGAATAATTAGCACGATGATCACCTCGTGTCAACTTCACTGTTAGTTGACTAGAAATTGAACCCATAGGTCGATTGAGCAACGCCACTATGGCACTATTCGTGGGTTGTCCGTTACGCAACCACTGAATTGTGGGCGTCGGCCTGCCACCGGCCGATAAGCAGGTTAATGATATCGCAGAATTCTCGACGAATGGCTCCGAAGAGTTTATGCTTATCGTTGGCGGATTAGGTGGCACTGAAATGAATATACATTTATTAAATGTTTTTGTCAGAAAAGTAAACCATTTTTATATACTTGAAAAACAATAAATATATTATTAATTCATATATGTGTTATATGTTTTGATTTATTTGAGAATAAAAGAAATAATATTGCATTGTTATTTAAGTATTAATTTCTTTGTTTAAATTAAACATTTAAGACAATTTCATTAAATGAATACATTAGATTATCATGTTTATCGACAAGGAAAGGAATAAATTCATACGAACATTTCTTCAATGTTAAAGATACTTTACTATAAAATGTATCATAAAAATCTGCACACAAAGTTTTTAGTTCATGACTTTGACCTTTTAAACCTGTCTGATTACCAGAAGTTGCATTTGACACTTGCTACTCAGATTTCTTGATTGCATCCATGTTTCACATTTCCTTTTGGGAAATGTTTCAAAAGTAACTGGTTTACACAGTGATGCCGTTGAAAAAAATGAGCATTACCTATTTTTAATTTAGTAAGGATTCACAATTTAGCCTTGTGTTTAACAACACTGGTCAATACGCGTAATTAATGTAAATTGGAAATGTAATAATAGAGTCACTTGAAAAAGACCAAGGAACATAGCTTTAATGAAGGATATTATACAATTCTGTTAACGTAAATTCCATTTAACCTTACATAATATACTATTACAATATCACATAATAATATATCACTTACCATTTACATTTAATTTCACTTTTATTGTGGCAAATCCAAAAATCACACAATTCCAGTAAGCCTCATCTTCTAACTGGACATTGGAAATTCGTAGATTGTTTCTACCAGATTCCGCGTAGTCGACGGAATATCGACTAGACATCTGGGACCCTAACCCAAGGCCAACATGGCCGCCATTGAAGAAAAGCACAGCGCCACTTTTAGTCCACGTTAACCAGCTTGCTGGCTGATTCATGTATCGAATTTCACATGGAAATGTGACGTCGCTCCCTAATGTAACGTTCAGATCCGTCGGCTTACGGACCCATTCGATGGCACCTGAAATGGTAAGAAGTACACACAATTTTAATTAAAAACAATATTTATAAAGATAATTACATATGCAATCTCACATAATATAAATGTACTTGCTTTTTTGTGTGTAATTTACTTTTTTTAATGTTTCAAACACAAAAGCATACAGTTAAATCTGCAAGCAAAGTTCCTCAATCTTCAAACAGATTTCCCCTGTAAATCTTGTATAATTAGCAAATGCACCCTGATGCATAAGATCATAAAAACTAATGAATATATGCAAGCATACATAACGAAATAAATCCAGAAACGTGATTGAATATTTGCTGGTGTCAACTTAAATGTGTTGTCGCTTTCAGGAAATGCATAGCCATAATTATCCCTAACATTAGAGTTTGAGACCAAGCTTTTGCAAAAAAACACCAGTTTGTTGTTGTCGCCTTATATAATGTACGCAAAATATGTGTCCATAAGGCACAGACAACCCCATATTACACTTTGGATCAACGCTGCACTTTTGACAAAAACAAGCTTTTTATGACTGAATTTGACTTCGACCTCTACGTATGATCTTGACCATGGAAATACTGACACTGTTGATTCATCCAACACTAATAGTCTATTATGTATTTTTTTTTTATAAAATTTAATTGCAAATAACAAAGTACAAATCAGAACAAACTGTTTTATGGTCAAATTTTATTTTTGCCCTACGAGTGGAACATTGAACTTTGAGATATAAGTCAGGTGTTTAACACAACATGTCATCTGTTTATTATGGTTGTTAGCTGTAAGTTATTTTTAATAGCATGATGAAGCTGCAGTACAGAGAAGCTGGTCAAAATTTAACTAACCTTTGCAACATTTACCTAAGAGTTAGGGAGACGAGTGTTACATGCGACTCGCTTTGTATTTGTTGCAAGTCTTTGTAAAATATATCAACATATTGGAAAGATATGGCTGATACATAAATGTTTTAGCTGTTTTAGGCGAAACTTTACCTTTGACCTCTGATTCATTAAGTGTGTCTTTGATCTTTGAGATTGGAAAACAGTAATTACACACGAGTCATAAACTTATAATGTTTAGATTTGTGCCTAGTCATTTTATCATCAATCAATATCAGGAAAATTATTAGTGGATGAGAAAGTATTTTTGGGATGGAGACCGGACACTCGCACAGTTGCAGAGAGGATCTCTATATCGCTTCGAAGAAGGGCATACACCCAATCAATCTATATTTTTGAAGCAATCTCTGAATTTAACATATGTTATTATAATCATATACTAGTATTATGTTATAAATATCAATGTAAACGAAGTATCAACTAATATGATATGATCACAATTACATATTTCCTTTGACAGATTTTTTCAGAATTGTTAATGTTGACTATTTTGTATTTATAAAATACCAAGATAACAGGTCAGCTTACTCTTAGCAATTTACATATACACTATATTGACGGGTTAGAGGTTTTTTGTAAGATAGTTATTTATGAATGACTGATACTTAAAAAAATATAGGGATGCAATTTGGTCGGGTTTATGTTTTTCGGTAAGCTAATTACTCAGGAATGGCTTGATGGATTTCACTCTAAATTATAGCGTTTATTTCCCATATTTAATACGCAGAATTTGATAAACCGGATATTTAGTTTGCAAATGTCTCGTTAATATCTGTAAGATACTTTTGTCGAATAAACCACTATCAGTTAAATTATCCAAAATGCTAAGCAGCTCTCTCGTTATTTGATAACACGCGTCGGTAATCACACCATTTACTATTTAGTACGATATTGTATAGCATCAACTTTACCGGCATCCTGAAATGTAATTTCGCACCTATACCTTTAAACTGTACTTTGAATCTTTTTGTGTGTGTTATTTCGCTTTAAGCGGATTGTACCCGACTATATATTACAATCAAACATAACTTGAAATAAAAATAGCACAACATTGTTGTCTTATAAAGACAAATGTTGTATTTTTCAAATACTATTTTGCATATAATCATACAAAATTAACTAGTTTATGTGATTTTTCGGCGATTATCTTTATATACTACACGTAAGTCTGACTACATTTACCATTCGTTAACTTCCGTATGGTACATACAATCAACAATTTCAGGGCGACTTGTTGATATGGAAAAGACCTTTAAACATGTACCATTAATACAGGAAGTGATGATACAATCTATGTAATGATATATAGCTGGAGTGAAAATGTGTTAATGTTGAAATAAAGAATATAAAATTATATCAATCACAAGTTTAACATTTGAAATCATAGCTTATTTCGTATTCACATCCATATTTACACATGTTTTGTTTTTGTGATATATCAATAATAATTTCCGGGATGTAAGAAAACAACATCAGTCATTAAATAAATGAGCCTTGTAAAACATTTTATCTAAAAATTCCATATGAAAGAATAGTGATTTTAGATAAAAACGAATATATCGCGATGTCATGATAAGACATGTAATATTTACGTATTGTTACAAAATAAGATACATTAAATTACATTTACCATTCACATTTGTCGTAGCCAGTAATAACACAAACATTAGTTTGTAAAACCACATTATTGAATTGCTCTTCCTTACGGTCCTTAAGATTAAACAAGACTGTATGAGGAAGTAAACGCACGATCGTTTAAATGTTCTTCCTAGTTATGATAAACCTGTAGCTTATCTCTTCACATGAATTTATAACATTGTAGTTTAAAATGTGTGGGTAGTAACGACTATGTTTTGTTCAACCTCATCGTTTCGGGTAAGCGAAGCATTCTTAAACATGTTGTAATAATTTATGATGCGGCCGTGTAAAAAACATCTAAAATAAATCGACATACCGGTATGCACATACTCATATTATTTACTTCAAAGATATGTATTGTAATACAGTATGTTCATTGGTTTAAACTCCATCGCTTTACAATTGCCGTGCCAAAGCGGTGACAGACCTCAATATAAATCATTGTTTTGGTCTTGTGGTGACTAGCGATTCTGCCCTAGTGATGCATCTGGCGCTTCAATGTTCCTATATATTTAAAAAATGTAACCTTACCAATATTTATCTCACCTGGTGTATAATACTTGGTTTTCATTTGCTCAGACAAGTCACATCCTGACTGTATTTTTCCATATTAGGTGGGTGGCTCATATTAAATTAGTAATAATAAATTAGGTCACGGACGTTATATGATAAGTCGACCGGTGTTTACGAAATAGGATTTCGTTCTCATTTTTCTCATGTTATCACGTTGAGGATTGAGGACGAAGGGTACTCGGTACGATAAGATAACTTACACCGTACAGTGTGATACAGGGTAGTTAATTGATATGCGTTCTCGCCCAATATTAATTTACTGACCTTGTATCACACCGTACGTGATCAGTATGAAGCCGTGTAACCAATATTGTTTACTGTCGCACAAGCTTCGAATAATAGCTATTGAATTTGATATACATGAATACATTTAACAAAAAGAATGTTGAATTATATGGCAAGTGACACACTTAAATTAAGTTGTTTACGACAATAATATATTATTTGATTACTGCAAAAAGTACACAATAACAACACGCACAGGAAGAATTTTCCAGAAGCTATTGAAGTCCAATAATGAAATGCTTGGGTATTCACAAAACATTGTTGGATTCAATTACAGCAATACAAAATATGACTATGATGAATTGCAAATCGAAAGGCCCGTAACATTACCTAACATAATAGAGTTAAAATGTTGTTGGTTGAGTGTTTTTGTTATTCTGGTCATAAAAATCAGTATTGTTAATATAATCACACAATTCGCTTCATAGCATACCAGCTGAGTCTGTGGTGTAGTGGATACATAGACACGCTTTGTAATCGGTTCACTGCCGTTCTATTCCCATCAACGCAACGTTTTAAATCTCTTTATATTATTTTTTGTTTTCAGCTATTAATGTGCACATCATTATTTGTTATTTTACTAATCCTAAATCTTAATCACATTAAATAGGGCACATACAATTTATTTCAAAGTAAAGCGCTCCGTGTTTACCTAGCAAAGCTCATCATTTAAGATTTTTTATTTTCTTTGGTAATTGCGGTTCAGAAATAGATAATTAACATACTATAAATTGATTGGTAACGAAATTGTGAACTTTGTAATAAGTCAGCTTTTTTAAAAAATCGTTTTTTGAAATTGGATTTCTAGAAGTGAATTGTCCATTGTCTGACATGCGATTACATGTATTTACTGTGAGACTTAAAGGGACTTCTGTTGTTGTTAAAAAAAAATGAAGATTGTTCGCTCTTAACATTTTGAGAAGACGCATGTTACTACTGCATTTGCTTCGCACATGATTGACGGATTGTCAGCAGACGGTGAAGAAGTTGACATTGATATCAGTATAGACGACATCGGCAAAATAATCGGAGCACCATACACTTAATGTTCGAAGTAGCGGGTTCTTAACGCGAAGGTGAATCTACTGCAAAAGCTTATTGTAATATTCGCATATGTGGGTTAAATATTTTTTTTATGGATATTACCAAAAAAACAAAAAAACACTACCGGCAACGCAATTATGAATTAACTGTATCACGTTTAGTTTACGCATGTATCACCCCAACGTAATTATTTTCATCCTCACGATGTTATTTGTCAGTTGAAACGCTTCGTGATACGTTCTATAAGCTGTATGTTATATTCGTCCTAAACATGTAATTGTTTTATATATATTTCAAATACCTTTCTGACTTGAATTGCACACACTTGCACACACTTGTGTTGTTTTATGTGTACATTCATCCCAGGAAATGTCGAAAAAGGATTAACATATGTTTAAATATGTGTATATCACGTATTGTTTTATACAGGGAAAAGTGATTTTCATCTTCCCTTCCACATGGAATTTGTTGAGGTATACATTTTTCAAAACATGATTGTGTATGTACATAAACTATTTTTTTTCCCACCGACATCGGTTATTTGCCTTAATCCATTTATGCCTAGCGTCTAGAAAAAAGGCTTTGGCAAACATCGTAGACCCTGATGAGACGCCGCATGATGCGGAGTCTCATCACGGTCTGCGCTGTTTGCTTAAAGGAATTTCTGTAAGAAATATTCTAAATATAGAAATACATATACTAGACATCCTTAATTTTGGAAATAAATTGATCCAATTTAGAAGGATGGGCGAGTCCAATAGGCATAAATTGGTTAAACAAAGAAATTAATGACTATAACTATATGCGAACAGTGATTATTACTATGTGGGTTGTTTCAGGAAAATTACTTAAAGTCAAACTCAACGTTTATTTTAGTGTACACTCATGATACTTAAAATTAACCTTACATTAAAATAGTTAAGTGACGAAAATACAACTTAATTTAAAAAATAATATTATACTTTAAAATATATTGCTGTACAGTATTCGTTAGGACTTATGCCAAAACATACTAGTAATCCGTTTAATTGTACATTTGAAAAAGCCATGTGTTTATGTGTATGTTATGGAACCGTTCACATCAACGGATCTTGCATTTCATGTGTGCATTATTTGTAACAGTCACCAACAGGGCCAACCACCTCTATGCTTTCATTTGATGATATGGAGAGGTTTCAACAACCTTTCAAAGAAGCAATTACAAATGTATGTCTATGCAATCACAACAAAACATGCATTTAAGAGGTCATGTCAATATATAATATTAGTAATTTTTTAAGTGTAAAATAAAAGTAACCTTTTTCTTAAATTGCAAAGGGTCCTCTGAAATTCAGTGATTACAGCAGGACTTTCCTAGATAGAAGACGTCAAAGTGAGTGCACCACTACAGAAAAAACTCGAAACTTCTAACCAAGTCGTTGTGTACAAGGCAGGGGAAAGCTCCTGTAATTGCTAAACAACGGTATGTTTGTTTGTTTCTTTAATTCGCGACTGAACTATTTTAAGTGACAATTCTATCTCATTTAAATGCTGTAACATACCAGTGGTTAATGGTGTGTTCAGCGTAGAGATAGTACTTTGTCACTTGGCAGCAGCTCACTCGGTAAGACAGACGCACCTGGTTTTTGCCTGACACTCGACTATAGCTTCTGAATCCGTTACATTGACCAAACCACACCCTGGGAACCGCTTCTGCTTGCGGGCGAAACGAAGTGAGGCTTCTACCACCAGCAGTAAGGTAATTAGAGGACACAGGCGCCACAAAGATTGTTTCAATCCTTTTGAAATGAAATGATGAGGACACAATAACAGTTTACCAAGTCGGATAAGCGGTAACCGCAATAACAACGACGGCCAACTCCACTGCCAAAATATAATGTGGATGTGACAAGTAAGCTACTAGAGCTAACCCATTAATCAATTTTGCGACTTTGGGACATTATGAATAGTCGATGTCAGGTGGCTAGGCTTCATAAGAACTTCTGGCGCCGCAATGGTTGAAGTCGAGCATCAACAAGGCGAACACAAACACGTTAGCATTGATCATGACATAGTGTACCACCATAACACTGAAGTTAAAGAACAAGCGCATCAGAAATAACCCTCACATTATAATTGACTTGGAAAAGTCTCGGCAAGCCTCGCCGTGTTAACCTTTTTTCAACTCGTCGTGTAAATTCAAGTAAACAATGACACTTATACATTATCCTCTATTTTGTTCACCATAGAGTGTGTTCTCATATATTGCCCGTTCTGAAACGTACTATCTGGCTCCGCTTAACAACAGTTCAACGGAATACTTATCGGTTGAGTCAATGCAAAAGATCTAGTTTTCTGCTGAACAAGTTTATCTTGAAATTTGAATTGTTTCAGTTTAAAAATTTCTAAGCACATCTGATGATTTAAGAATATGCACTTCCATGATTACACCGTTCTTGCGATTTGCTTTCAATGTGCGTGTGAGATCAGGAATAAAGTTATATGCATGTAGATTTAAATTTAAACGTTCCTATTTAAGTAAACTTTGCTTACAAGATAACTTGTTAAAATCGTTTTGCATAAAACACCACCGGTAACAAAAAAATAAATTTTATAAGCAATTTATTTATAAGCGGTTATTGATTTGTTTCTGTAGGTTTTCAATTTTAATTAACGAGTGATCAGACATAAAAATGTTTTCAGGAATAGGGCGACTTTGTATTTTAATGACAACAGGTGTATAAATAGATGATATGTGTTTGCCTTTGGGTCAATACCGTTACTTATTTTTTCTGAGTGTATACATTTACAATATTCTCAGCATTATTCCGCAGGCAAACACATCTTCATTATATTAACCGTTTTTAAATATTATTTTCATATTAGTTAATATTATGACGTTTTATACCCTAACTATTGTCTAATCATGCGAAGTAATTTCTCTAGAAATCAACATTCAAGCGCCATATTGCATTCCAATAAATGCGTCGTGGATTTTCAACGTACTTGGATGGGGCTGCAACTGGCCCCGAAATGACTATGGCTGTAAATGACAAGCAAACACAATACATATAGTAACCTTAACAGTGTGGTATAGGCTTAGGCAACGTTTTTTACAACAGAAAAAAACGCACGGTCACAAAAGTGACATAATTGACACAATTGACTCTCAGATATTATTGATATATTCAAATATGCTCCTTAAAATGTAAAATTTTCAAAAATGGAACAGGAACAGTGTTTTGAACAGGATAACTGATAGGCATTAATTGTTTTATTCTCGCTTAATTCCGAAATGGCAACGTAGCTGAATTTGATAGGTGGCCTATAGCGTTTTGTCCGTACTCGAAAAAGAACAAATTCAAATTGAAAATACCCTTGATGTCAAAATAACAAAGCGTGTGTGGCATGATGACTACCAACAATTCCAGTACTTGATCGGGCTTGATCAGTACCCTCGAAACATTGTCTATTAGTCACATTTGTTGTTTATTTAAGACGTTTATATTTACCTTAAGATCACAGGAAAACGAACAAAACTAAATGTATTCCTGCACTTTAAAACTATCATATATACCGTTAACGTTCAAATCAAATGCACAAACATTCCCTGACAGAAAAAAAAATGTGTGAATTAGAAGCCATGGGTATCGAATGCCATTTGAACATTAGAGTTGCAATAAGAAAGTCAAAACACCCGTTTTCAAACCAATATGTTGGTGCATCCATTAATTTATTTTTGTTACCTCCGACTAAGTAGTATCTCGGGCAATCTTCTATCTTGGTTAAAAAAATTACCTACATGAGAGGAGCCAGTGTGTTGCAAACTCCGGCTGCCAATCTGACCCATTACCAATAATTGCTAGTGTTCCTCAAGGGTCTATCTAAAGGCCCCTTCTTTTTCGTATAAACATAAAACACATTATACGAGATTTTCACTGTCCAGTCCGCCTGTTTGAAGATGATACCGCGCTATATATAATCGTCGACAACCCGGTTGATGCGGATAATCATCTTTACTCTGATCTTGCGAAAATCTATTCCTGGGCTGTTAAGAGGTTGGTTACCTTTAATCCTTCCAAAATCGAATCATTAGTAATATCGAGAAAAATCAACCGCTCAATACATTCGCCTCTTTTTCTTAACGACTGAAAAAGCACTGAGGTTTCGTCTCAAACACATTCTTATTCATGCTCCTGGCGTGACCATATTGAATCTGTCAAGAAGGAAGCATGGCAGAGAATCAATCTTATGCGAACGTTTAAGTTTACGCTCGAAAGAGAGTCCCTTCTATCGATAAACACAACATTTATTAGACCCATTCTTGAACACGCTGATGAAGTCTGGGATAATATTACTAAACAAGATGAAATAGAACTTGAAAAGATTCAACTGGACGAAGCAGCAAGGATAATAAGCGGGGGAACACGTTTAGCATCATTGCATAATCTATATAATGAAACGGCTCTCGAACAATTAAAAATAGGTAAACAAAACATAAACTTACCCATTTCTATAAAATATATAATTCAATATCACCCCATACTTATGTACACTGGTCCCCTCATGTTGGGTGAATGATTGGCTTATCCACTTCGCAATTCTATCAATGTTTGCAGTTTTCAATGTAAATCACAACTTTTATCACGATCCTTTCTACCATCAGATATAAACTTATGGAACAATCAATCGGAGTCTGTAAGAACAGCTCCTTCTCTCTCAGCTTTCAGAGCAAATCCAAACAAAGATAAGAACATAATTCCCCGGCATAACTACGATGGAGAGCGGAAGTCTAATGTTCTACATGCGGGATTACGAATGCATTGTAGCAGCTTTAATGTACATTTTTATCACATGCCATGCCCTGTTTCCCATGTAATATAACCATTACATATATTTTTATATTACACATGTGTTATATACTTTTTAAGCGTATTCATTGGCTTAGTTTTCGTTTATTGACCAATCGCATTTTGTTATTTTTCTGAAATGACGTTGCAACGTCAAATGACGTCACGAAATGTAAACAACATTCGGGATTTATCATTATGTTTGCGTCAATATTTATTTAATTTTGTCATTTAAAAGCATGTGATAAAAAAGATCTGACACTCGTTGTCATATCATACCATATTTTGTTAAACTCGTCCAGGAAATTTGTTAGTAAGCTCGCAAAAGGCTCGCTTACTAACAACATTCCTGAACTCGTTTAATAAAATATGGTATGATATGATAACTCATGCCAGATCCTATATGTACGCAAAACACATTGTACAAAGTCCATATTGTCAATGAGGTGAGATTGAAGATACATACAATTTTTTCTTCAATTGCCCCATTTATACTTTGAAAATAGTTATCATTTTTGATAATCTGTCCAATTTCCAACCTTTACTTTGAAAATACTTCTTTTCGGTGTTAAAGACGGATCATAGGAAGTAAATTCTCAATATTCAAACATGTTCAGTCTTTCATCCGAGATAGTCATAGATTCTTACCCTACTCTATCTCAAGAAACAAATCATATTCTGCCAACGATGCCCCGTCTCGCAACTGCTTCTTTTCTTACCGCAATTCTGTTATTCTGAAACTCTACTTTTTCACCTCTTTCCCTTTGCTTCTAAACTTATTAGCTTTTTTTGCTATCTACATTACTTAGTTATACTATTTGTATTAAAACGTATATTATTATCCATTTATAACGTATTCAAATACCTATCACTGTACTTTATTGTTCGTAATTTTGTCATTTCTATAAATTGTTGTTACACGTTTGGTTCTTTACACCATAACAGCAGCGATACTTACTGACAGAAGTGATGTATAGCATAAGCCTCGAGTTTTTTTCTCAATTCCGTCAAATTATATTCTACAGCCTTTATGTTAAGCAGTACTGCAATTTCTACTTGCCTAGTAAATTGTTCGAAAATAGTATGTATTCTTGTATTGTATTTCTTATAATGTACTTTTGACTAACTTAATAAATAGTGTTTAAACCAATTACAATTACTGCATTGGACCCGGAGATGATGATCTTACGTAATACCCTGCTTGCTTAGCTTACTAACGCAATAGTATATGTGGAATGGAATAAAGGAACTGCTGTCAGACGAGCAGGCATGATTCAGAGCTGGCTAACAAGAACATCTTTGCTCGACCGTCAAAAAATCTGAGTGTACGTGTGCGTAATTATTTACAGTTTTCAATCCCAAATTATTAATGCACATGTTCTTTTGTAGAACCAGTGTTAAGCTTAATCATTCTTACGTTTTATCTTCCATTCTTGTGTTTATTATTGTAAAAGAAACACAATGTCGACTCCCAAAAAATATCCTACATTTTCGATTTTTTTCGATAAGTTACCAAGCAAAAGAGGCTCCCATGTAAGGTTCACATCCGGTTATTGTCTTGATTACCTTCACGTTGGTAAACAAAAAAGCGAAAGTTTACCTTTATTTAATATTATATGTTCATTTCCATTTGTTATTTTACATTAACAAAATGCATTGTTTTACGCAAAATGTATTATATTCACATGTTCTCTTCGTTTATTAACGGTATACTGTGACATCTTTTGACGTTGTGTATCGATAATCTTTTTCTGTAGGTGTTTTACAATTAAAAGTTAGTAACATCAAAGTATAAATTTGTGTCTTTAACTTTTAAAAAGCAGGAAGTAAGACACACAAACCTTCGTGAAACCACTAATTGTTGTCAATAATTGTTCCTTGTCCTCCTGCATTTCAAGGAAGTTAACGTTTTGTGAGATAAACCGAGAAGGTTTAAGGGGTATTGATAGTAAAATTTCAATGATTGAGTAAACTTTACCTGTTCTCATCGGCATCATCAAGATATGGCAAATTGAACAATAGTTTTGGTATTTGCGACCGCAAGATATAAATTGGCTGACCGATTAATTTATTTGCACGAAACAGTCGTACATACATATAAGAAATAAAGAACCCTGAAATGCAGCTCAAAGTTAGTACGCACAACACAATTATCGCACAGGTACAATGCAATTAATATTAATTGCATCCCTTTATATTGGTAACTAGTTTAATGGCAATGTCGTGCACAAGCAAGAAGTCAATGTAGTTTAGTATAAACGCATATATTCCTTTGAAATTGGTTTGTAACGTGTACGAAGATAAATTGAAATCAAATAAATAAGTTTGATCCTATTTCTTTAATTCTATGCCTTTTTGTGACTACTTTGTAACTTCTCTCCGTCGCAGAGAGCGGAATAAATAAATAAAAACATTTAAAAAATAGTTAAGCATAAAGTAACAATCAAACACAGTTCGTATTGAAACGTGTAAAATTACATCATACAATGTACATTTTGTCATATGTAATAGTGGTATTATCAATCATTTGTTATATTTAAGATTGTATGTTTCGTGATACACATGCAATCTTCACAGAAAAATAATATATTTCAAACGTTTTATAATTACGCATACACTAGAGATAATGTTTCTACAAACAAAATCAAATACCTTAAGTGTGACTATTTCAACTGACTTAAAGAAGAGGTTAATTGCACCTTAACCAACACCTGTTCAATTTAATCACTTTAAACGTATTTTTTATCTCCATTTAAGTAGTTTATAACGTAGGGTAGATTGTTTTATGATGAAGATTCTCACAAATTTCAGCATTCTTGAGTGATTAATGTTACTTATGGAATGCCCAGATTTTTCAAAAATAAATCCGATCCATTGACCTTGTTTTTACACGTTTTGACATAGCTTCATTATTATCCTTACTATTTTCAAAAAAAAGCATTATGACAAGGCCAAAAATGTGTCTTCTAGAGTGATTACGAGGTTGTTATGACATTAACAAGGTTTTCCAAATATTTTGTCTGCTGACCTAGTTTTTTAAAACCCTTGCCAAACCTGACCCGAATTTGAACAAAGATATGCTTGAAAACCAGTCAAAATTCTCCGCGCAGTGTGATAGAAAAGCCTCTCCAAGTCATTGTGTATGAGAAATCGATGCCAGAATGACATTACAGCTCATGTATTGTTGACTGTGTCCATTTTGAAACTTCTGAATTTAAGTTTAAGTCGAAAAAGCGACACAATTTAAGCGACGGAGTATATTTAAATATCAAAATTATCTCAAACAACTGCTGGTTAATTTTGCTTCAATACATAAGCAGTGTGAGTTGCTTTGATTATGCTTTTATTCATTTTATTTTTCACTCTATGTATTGTCCGATGAGAGTAGTTATTCAGCACATGCATTGATTGTTTACTTGAAGTGGCGTTTGACGCTGAATTTCCGTTCGCATTTTGACCCATGTTTAGAAAATATAATGCTAAATCAAAATGAGCATTCGGTTCGGCTTATAAGATATATTGGGTGGTATTGTACATATGAAGATACACTTAAACTCACAACTGCCACTGTGTGTTATGACTGGGTTATATCTTATTGAGTAACATACTTAAAAGCCACTGTCTATAAAATGTTATACATTATTAATCGACATTTGTTCAAATGAACGTAAATAACATTACAATAGTTTCGTTAAAAACTAGACTAGCACTAATTATTTTTTATGTATTCTAAATATATGCGTCTAAGGCATACGACGAATAGAACATAACAAGGTAGTGATTGTTATTCCTTTGTTTTTGGTTTATTAATACATTTAGATAAATTGTAATAGTGCTTGAAACTCGGTTTTTCTTTTGCGTATGATATTTCAAATCATCAATTTTACCCGCATCCCGAAATGTGACTTCGTAGCTATTACTTTGATATTGCTGTCAGAATGTATTGTTTGTGTTTCTCGTTTTCAGCGGAATGTACCCGAATATCAAGTACTAAGTAACGCAACTTATAATAATAATAGCACATTATCGAAGTGTTGGACAGTTTTAAGTTGTATTCTGCACTTATTAGCTTATAGCTAATAACGCAAAAGGTATTCACTATTATATGTCATTTGATGGTGACAATGACACTATTATGGTACATGTATGTTTGACTACATATGCAATTCTTTAACTTCCTTTCAATCATAATATATCAACACGTTTAGTCTTGTTTTTGACATAGAAATGAACTTCTCGTATCCCTTAATACATTTAAATGCGAAATAAAATTATATAATTAAACGCATATACTTTAAACAATGATATCCGTGTTTGTATTCAATTAATGACACGCGCACTTATCACGATCTTTATTGAGTAAATTGTTGAAATCTATAACAATACTTAGGGGCTAAATGTAAGTACTTCAAAAACTTCAATTATGGTTTTTTCGCAAAGGGGTAAAATTCGAGAAGATAAAAAATGGACTTATAATGAACATAATTTAGAAATCGTCGATAATTTCAATTATCTCGGCATTGTTATTAAATACACTTATAGTTTCACTTTAAATAATTAGGTTGGAAAAGCCCTTACGGCTATGAATATTGTACTTTATAAATGTAAGCAGTATGATCTTTAGCCAAAATTATTTTGTCAGATGTTTGATTCTTTTGTTGTGTCTATTTGTTGCTATGCCTGTGAAATATGGGGTTTTAATAAATCAAAAGAGATCGAACGTATTCATTTACAATTTTGCAAACGATTGTTGAATTTAAATATAAACACATGTAATGCTAAAGTTTACGGTGAGTTTGGCATATGTCCGTCATATGTAAATAGATATGTAGAAATTATTAAATATTGTTTAAACATTGTTAACAGTGCAACTATTATTATACAAACTGTGTATTTCCAAGCACTGAATAATTGTATTAAAGGATGCACACATTGGGTTGCAAATGTTAAACAATTGTTAAACGAATACGGGTTTTCCCATGTTTTTAAAACCGCAAATATAAATCAAAGTTATTCTTTTGTATGTAACTTTAAATGCAGACGTATTGACACCTTTAAGCAGGAATGGTATGGTAACATGAGTAGAGTTCTAGTCTAGATATGTACATAATTTTTAAAACTACAGTTGAATATGAATACTACTTCGATTTATTGCCAAAAAGTCTTCGTTTATAGGTTACACTACACTAAATCATTTTGTATCCCTCCGTGGTCCATTCGAAAGTAGTGCCTATTTCTAAAGAGTTCCTTTTTTCTTCGGGTTTAAAAGCAATTTAGCGATCGCATCCATGCCTTTTGCAATTATTTCCTGCATCCTACGTGTGTCCGCAACATTTTGGTGCATTTCATTGGGGATTACGTTGAAAGATGAACGTTTGAGGTGCTTTTATTGAAGTACGGGGCTTTTGTCGAAATTTCAATTCTGAAACTCTGTTTTCCAAGGGTGCTTGCCTTTGAGCGAACTTTACTTTCTTAGAAGTTGCGAGACCATATATTTTTGAGTGCATTATTTGAAAGAGGACAGATTGATCTTTAAAATGATACCGGTCTTGCAAAATTTGATATATAGGAAATATAAGAAAAATGCTTTGTAAGTTGGCGGTTTTATGATGGGACCCTATGGGAAATGGAATTAGTGTATTATAACCTATACTTTGTTAAATTAAGGGCTTCTGCCCACCCGTTGATAATAAAGACCGGATGATACTCACGCAACAATATCCCCCGTGGAGAACGTTATTGTCTTTGTTGAAATCAACGAGACATAGAGGACGAATTCCATTTCATTTGTGTTTGTGCATGCTTTCGTTTGCTACGTCAAAAATACATTAAACGTGTTTGTTATATGAATCCATCTGTTGTAAAGTTCCATAGTTGATTGACATCAACATGTAAATTGGAAATTATTATTTATGTAAATATGTTAAAGAAGCCATAGTTTTACGAAATTCTATTATAAATACCACTTATTGACTTAATAGTTTTCTTTACATCCCCATGAAATAAGTCTATGTATCTTAGTCATTGATATTATGTGAATTTATTGATTTTCTGTGTTTGATAGTCAATTTAACGTAATAGTTTATCCTTACTGCCTTGATAATAAGTATGTTTCTGCTTTCCAAATTTTTTTTTTCTTNATATATATGTTCTGTTCTTAAATAAGAATATTAAGTATAATTTGTTTATTTGGCTCGTTTGTGTATACATCTTCATGGTATTTCCATACAATTGTAAAGAAAGCTTTTTATAACGATAATGCAAACATTTACGTATATAACATATTAAATAAACTTCCTATTTGCATTTAGATTAAACAGTAAATGGAATAGATAAATGTTCTCCACAGTTGTTGTACGGACAGGAAAATTATTCATTTATAGCTCATTATTCTCAACACTATTTTATATGAAAAAAATGTTTAAAATAAAAAGTGTGCGTTTGGGTGTATCGTGTGCATTTGTCTCATCTCTAATGTGTTAAACAATATACTACTGTCCATACATAAAGGAATTTTAGGTTATGAAGCTATTTATAGTTAAGGGTTTCGTAACATTGTATTAAGTATCATATATGTTGCATAGTTGTTGTAGTAGACAGATTGTTTTAGACCACTTAATAAAATTAACCTTTACTTTTCTAAAATTTGAGTACGACAAAATATTCATTTCGGATAAAATCGACAATACTACGATAACTTTAAATGAGTTAATACATCTGATAATTAAATCTACTTACGTAATCAGATACATGTACCTGAAGTTATAGTATGAATACAAAGTTATATATATTTACCCTTCACTCTTCCCGTAGCCAGAATAAAAACACACACACAAGTTCGTAAAGCGCCATCATTGCTCGTTCTTAACGACCATAAAGATTCGAATTGACTGAATAAGGAAGTAAACTCAGCCCATATCGCGCAGTATCGTTATCATTAAAACGTACTGCCTAGGTGTATTGATTTACATGTTGCTTAAGTGTTCACATGGCGTTTTAAAATGTGTTAATAGTTTAAACGCGGTTACCTTATGTTTGCGATTGTCCGATACAATTTTTGTCATTTATGTTGCGGCCATATAAATGTCATCTAACCGTAAATCGTTATATACACATAGTGTTTATACAAGCGAAATAAAAATACTGACTGACCCAAATCTTCACAATATGTGTTCATTAACGGAAAATAATCATTTAAAAATCGGTAAAAAAATAAATAAAGGGTTTGTAACGTTTGTCCTCGAAAATTTGGAAAATACATCGAGTACTAATATAGCGATTATCTTTTATTCTCAAATTGGAATGGTTACGTGGCGCAGTGGTAGCGCATCAGCTTTTTCTTCTAGAGATCCCGAGATTCGAATCCCGGGAATGGTTACATAGTGTATTTAACTGTTTTCTCGCTCATATAATTGGCTAAGACTATTCAAACATTAAAGATTTGTTAGTAAATACATTTTATGAATTAAACAAAAATACAAAAGTTGTGAACAAGTCCCTTTGATATAATGTAAAAACAATCAGATCAAATGGAATAATCATGCAAGTTGAATGTTGGAGTGTATGAGCCGAACATTATTATGCACACAAATCCACAAGCACAGTTTTAACAGTATATACCCTTGCGCCATTATCACCGGTGAGGCATACAATTATTTACATAACCGCCATGTGTAATAAAGTTTTTTTTCATAATACAAATTTCCTGAGTTTTACATAAATTCAATGCGTTTGACAAACATTGACAGAACCCAAAAGTACTACACAATGTTTGTTTCGAAACCCTGTATATGGCTATCAACAGTAAATTACATTTCAATATTTGGGGAATTAACAAAAAGATTGATGTTTACTTTGTTGCATTCGGAATTGATAAATATTAAATACTGTTTGTTATATATGATAGAGTATTTTGCAGATTAAAAGGAATAATAATTATAAATTATATTCAACCATGACTTTAATTTTTTCTATGACCTTTTCGACGAAGCGCGAGTATATTACTTTACAACTGTCCTTCGGTCGTTTGGTCCATCAACCATAAATATCCGCATGGCATCTAGAAAAGCCTTTAACCTATAACCATGCAAATTGTAAGGGACAAGGTCAAAGGTCAGAATTAAATATTTACAATAGTGATTTTCGAATGATGTAGTTCAAATCACAATTCATGTTAGTGTCCTCAGCTTAGATTGTTCGGAAACAGTGCAGTTCTGATAATTCCAAAATATGGATGGTACAACTCTGAATTGCCTTCATGATGCTAATGTTAATGTAACACATTTATTTTATTTCTTATTTGTATTAACAATAGAAGGATGGCTATGTTTAAAACGTGTAACACCTTATTCTTTTTAATCACAAGATCAAAATTCAAGGTCACACTTTGATTTAATTTGTGTGGCATACATGTTTTACAAACAACTCTTGTTTCCAATTAAGGCATACGCCATAATTAAAAAACTCATGTAACTTATGAAATATTTTACTTAGTACAAACCTATTTGCTATTTGTGTAAATGTATTTATCAACAACTGTGTATCTGTGTATAAATGACATAACATGTTAGTCCTAAGACGCCGCGTGTATCACGAAGACATTGTATTGTTTGTGGTTTAAAAGATCAATTTAGGCAAGTCATTGTCGGATTAGAAAAAAGCAAATTCAATTAAATATTGGTCTTTTAAATTTAACATTCACATCACCTTTGCATAAAAGCGACACAAGTATGACTTTGGTTTAAAGGTGTTACTGAGACCTTATCCTTAAGATTAAATTTTTAGGATTTACCTTACATAATATTTTACTGAGTTTCTGTGTTACTTATATTAGATTGTGTGCATTATGTGTAGGGTTTTAATACTCAATTTGTGTGTATTTAATAGTAAATATGAATATGCCTTTTATAATAATGTAAATGGACATATCTATTGCACACATTTAACGTACGTATACGAATTGAACTTTCGAACGGTATATCATTTTCTGATCGTCCTATCTGCAAATTATCCACCACCACAAACTGAATGCCAGTAACTGATACACGTTACAGAAAACTTGTGTCCAATGTTAATATCAGCAAATCCTGGAAACATTTGTAGTTAATTAAATCAAGTACACACATGTATTACATAATTTGTATCGTAATAACGACCGTTTACATACACATGCAAGGATAAAAGCAATGCATGTGTACGCAATAGTGTCAAATGCATGGGCATTTGAAACTAAATTAATTATGTCTTCCTATATACGGTCGTAATGTATTTCATATGATTTATATCATTGCCATTCTAAGCCTAATTTGTATCTGACACTCAATGATCATTACCTACATTTCAGAAGCTTTGCAGTAGTTTTTGTATTTCAATATGTTGTTCTATTCGGTGACAAAAACTCAATGAATATTGAACTCATGCGCATGACGTATGTGAAAGGTTTCATTTACACTTTAGAAAATCAATTAACATATTCATCAATAAACATAAATAGATTTTAGCCAGAGCATTACCGACCCAGACTTTAATCTTTACGTCTAGTTAATCAAAGCAAGCTTTAATAACAATAAAAGGCGCCGTTTTGTTACGTGAATACTGGCTAAGCTCAATAACTGAATGCCATTTGGTTGAGTCAACACACATGATGCAGGTTTCAGCTGTAAAAGGTTTATCTTTTAATTAGATTTGTTCCAGTTTAAAGGTTTCAATAACTCGTCGCTAACTAGACATACTGTTATTTTTTTATTTCATACTTTTTTCTTAAAGAAAACGAAGAAATTTGGCTAGCAAAATTTGCAAACGATTGATAGATGTTAACACGGTATTAACATAAGTACCAGTTGCTGTAACGAATTCAACAAGGAAGTTTTTATGAAATAACGTAAATACTTGAGGAAATGATAAAGAAACTTGAAAACATGATTCAAACATTTAAGTGTTCCTAATGTTTGGATGTATGCTATTTTACGCACGGAACAGTGAAGCATATTTTAAACACATTTTTTAAACGGATTTGTTTTTTAATTATTTACAATATTGTCGAGGTATTAAGACATCATTAACATTTCTTTTTTAAAAAGTATGTTTTTATACATATATAAGCTTATGAACAGTTCGTTTTGCCGAATTGATATAAGAATATAAATACTATACAAATTGACTTGTTTGTCAATTAATTGACGTTAAAATATAAAACACACAGGATAGACACACAGTGTTGGTAGGTACCTTATAATCAAAGAGATAGTATAATTGATCNTATATCGATCTTAGAAGTGTACAACGTGCACATAATTGTTAATTAAAAGCGCTTCAGATATAGGGTGGCGCTGTGTTCGTATCTGTTAATGGGTAGGAAATAAACTTTAATATTTTTTTAATGTTAGATTGTTTCAAAAGTGTGGTGATTGTCAATGCATATTTAGGGCGTTTACACTGTTCAAAATATCAGAAATAATATATATAATTTTGACACAGAGTCTTCTGATACCGATGAAACTGATGTTGTCAATTGTGTAAAGTCTGATTGTAAGTCTACGTAATTATTAACAGAAGAACCATTTATGAGTTTTATTATTTCTATTCACACGATCGACGTGAAAAAAAAAAGTTGAATTATATCTTCCTTTAATCTTTAAGGTTATATGTGTATTTCCATTTAATACATTTGACACTTTTATTAAAATGTAATGCCATGTTATACATTTGTAAGCGGAAATACAGAGGTATAAAAAATTACTATATTATTTATGCATACGTCATATATGTTATTTACATGTTCTTAGTTCTAGTTGTTAACGGTATAATTGCACATCTGTTGACGTTGTTTATTGATATTTATTGCTTTGCCCTTGGTTACAAATTAACAGTTATTAACATCAAAAAAAGTATACATATGTATCTTTAACTTTAAGAAAAGCCAGTAATAAGACACACAAACCATCGTGCAACCTCATAGTTATTGTCAATAGTTGTTCTTTGTCCTCATGAATTTCAATGAAGTTAACGCTTTGTGAGATAAAATAGTTGAAGGTGTATTGATCGCCAATGTGTTATCATTGAGTAAACTTTACATGCTCTCATATGTATCATCATGGTATGGCAATTTGAACAATAGTTGTGATATTCGCGACATAGAGAACAAAATATGCAAAGTATCTGACCATTTAATTAAATTGTATGAACAAGTCGTTAACAGAGATAAGAAAGTAGGTCCCGCAAAATGCAGTTAATAATGATACGAAATTAGGTACCACAAAACGAAGTTAATCATTCAAAATGAGTATAAAAAATAAATTAATTCACATCTGCAATAAACATGAATATTATGGGGACAGATTTTGCAATTTTTGAAGTTCGACAGTAAATGCTTAAAATTGATAAACTTTAACAACAGTAAAGAGTTGCAGTATAATGCAAGAATAGAACTAACAAAGACTAAAAATGACACACCAATTGAAACGCCTGGGCTCCAATCACTAACCTTTACATTAAAAAACTAACACCATAAACACTTCGGATTACCAATCTACGCATAGTAAGACAATTGAACGACAACAACAGAAGCAGTCCAAATTATTCAGTCGTTCTTGTTTGTAACGCTTGACAATTTTATTAATTTTTAAATAAGGATTGATCTTTTATAAACATGTATGGAAAGTATGACTCCGCGTCACAAGTGTAATATAGCTCCTTGATTTACTATGTTTTTTTTTTGTTATTCAATCTCTGACAAAATTTTGGAAAATCGTCATTTCGAAAATCATTGGATTACGTCACTTTAATAACATCTCTTTATATTGGGATGTCGTGCACAAGGAAGAAGTTATTGGCAATTTGTTTAAGTATAAACGCATATGTTAAATTGAACTTCATTTGTTAAGTGTATTTATATAAATTGCATACAGTTTCTTGTACCCACAGCATACATGTGTCGTTCACATAAGTTTTATTCTTTTTCATTTGTTTGCCCCTTTGTGACTACTTTCTAACCTCTCTCCGTCATAGATGTCAGACGAAATAGTTAACCATGTTTTAATAGTTAAGCATAAAGTAAACCATCAAACACATTTCGTGTAAAAACGTGTAAAATTAAAAAATGCAAAATGCATTTTTATCATATGTAATGAAATATGTGTTTCTTTGTGTCCATCGTGGCGTTTTTATTTTAGACAAATACAAATAGGTGTGGAATTTGTATTTTTTACGAATGATTTTTGATAAATATAATTTGCATGTAGATTAACATCGGTTTTATCAATCACGTATTATTAGTAAGACTTTATGCAAATGTTTCAACTGTTTAATAATAACGCATACACTAGAGATGTCGTGTCTACAAAGTCAAATACCTCAATTGTGACTTTTTCCGCTGACAAAAGTTCCCTAAAAAGTTAATACCGTAATGGATGTCAAACTGTAAGTCCAGTTTTATTGTCGCTAAACGATACAATCAACAACTGTTCAATTAAGTCACTTCAAACATTTGTTTATCAAAACTGAATTGATGAAATTACATGATAGTTTTGCCATATATATTGGTCGAATCCTGCTATCGATTCGTGTAAATTTGCATCATTATAACAAGATTTACCAGGATCAGTTATCCGAAGCGTTTGATTTTAAATTGCAGCTTTGAGCTTGATTATGGAACATCCGTTCTTCACAAAGCAAGTTCAATATTTGATTTAGATACCCAGCAGAGCGTTAATTGAAGTATTTCTATGGTGTTGTTTTTCTAGGATTTAACATGTCATCATAGTGTGTTACCTCAATTGATCCACAGTTGAATTCGGTCTAGATATCGTCAAACTAAACATTCCGACAACGTTTCATCAATATTAAGTCATATATGTGGATTGTAGAGTGGTAAAATTGTAACTGAGTTGTTAATCTCACTTTAAGTAAATTAAAACGTAGGGTAGATATTATTGTGATTAAGATTCGCATAATGTTTCAGCATTATAGAGTCATTTATTTTGCTGATGGATTTGCCAGATTTTTAAAAATAGAATGCGATCAAGTGACATTGTTTTTAAACACCACTTAACCTTCATTCATTATTTAACCTAATATTATCAATATAAACATCATGACAAGGTCTCAAGAGGGAAGACTACCAAACGCGTGTCCTATAGAATGATAACGAAGTAAAAATGACAATAACAAAGTTTCCCAAATATTGTGTCTTCCGGTCTAGATTCTGCGCGCAGTGTGATAGAAAAACATTCCCAAGTCGTTGTACATGAGAAATCGATGTCAAAATATAAGTGAAGCTCATGTATCGCTGCCTTTATCCCTTTTGAAACTCTTTCATTCAAGTTGAAGTCAAAAGAAAGCGACATAATTTGCTGTTGGATTATGTTCACTTATCAAGATTACCTCAAACAATTGCTGGTTAATTTTGCTTCTATAAACATGCATTGTTTGTTTCTTTGGTTATGCATGCATGCCTTTTATTTTTCACTCTATCTATTGACCGATAATATCATTTGTTCAGTGTAGTATATGATTGTTTAATTGCAGTGGCGTGTGTCGCTGCATTTCCGTTTCCATATCGACCCATGTTGAGAAAAAAATGCTATATCAGAGTGAGCATTTGGTTCATGATATACATTGGATGGTAGTGTACATGTGTAGACAACCCTCACACCAAAACTACCACTGCGTGTTATGACTGCTATGTCTTATTGAATACCATACTTTAAAGGCACTGTTGAATCTTATACATTCTAAATAAACATTTTTTCCAATGAATGTTTATAGCATTACAAGATCTTCGCTCAAGACTAAACTAACACTAATTATTGTTATGTACTCTAGATACATGCATCTTTAGGCATACGACGAATTTAACATAACAAACTACCAAAAGGTTTTCTTTACTGATTGATATTTCTTTTCCAGTTTTTGTTAGTTTACAAATATATTTAAATAAATTGTAATAGTGCTTGAAACTCAGTTTTTCTGTTGTGTACTAGATTCAATATCATCAACTATACCCGCATCCCGATACCTATACTATTACTTTCATACTGCTGTCAGAATCTATTATGTGTGTTTTTCTTCTTGAGTGGAATGTACCCGAATGTAAAATACTAGGCAAGTAACTTGCAATAATAATAACGCACCATCTTAGTCTTATAAGTTTAATGTTGTTTTCTGCACTTCATAGCTAAACGTATATACTAGTATATGCCATTTGTCGATGACACGCGTAACATGATGTCACAAGTATGTTTGACTACATTTACCATTCATTAACTTCCTGTTTTATCATACACATGTACTATATCATCCCTTTTAGTGTGGCTTGTTGACATGAACATGAACTTTGCATATGTCTAAATACATTTAAGTGAACAACAATCAGATAATTAAACGACGATAACTTTAACAATGAAATCCGTGTTTGAATTCGATTAATGTAACATGCACTTATCACGAGATCTTTATCGATTAACTTGTTAAAGTTGATAGTAATTAGTTTGACCGTGGGTGTATAACACTTCATGTTAATTCCATACAAATTGTGAAGAAAGTTTTTTATAACGTTAATGCATACATTTACATTATTAAATATTGAATAAACTTCCTGTTTGAATTTAGATTAAAGAATAACTGAATAAGAATATGTTATGCAAAGGTGCTGTAGGGACAGTATACTTATTTATCGATATGTCATTATTCTCAACAATATTTCATTTACAAAATGTATTGTTTCAAAACAGTGTGTTTTTGTGCTTGTCGTGTGTCTTCTCTAATCTAAAATATGTTGAATAATTTATTACTTTTCATACATAGAGGACCTCGAATTGATGAAGCAATTAATAATGGAATTTTATCGTAAAAATTTGTATAGTATCAAATTTGTTTCATAGTTGTTCTAGTTGTTGTAGTAGACAGATTTTTTTAGCCCACTTAATAAACTTAACCTTTACATTTCTTAATTTGTAGTACGACATAATACATTTAATTCGGATAAAATCGACAATAATGCGATAACTTTAAATGAGTTAAGACATCTGATAATTATGTCTACTTACGTAATCCGATACATGTACCTGTTATACTAGTATGAATACACAGTTATATATATTTACCGTTCACTCTTCCCGTAGCCAGTATAAAAACACACACAAGAATGTGAAGCGCCATCATTGCTCGTTCTTTACGGCCAAAAAGATTCCAATTGACTGAATACGGAAGTTAACTCAGCCCATTTTGCGTATTATCGTTATAATTAAAGCGTACTTCCTAGTTGAATTGATTTACCTGTAGCTTAACTATTCACATGGTATTTTAACAATCTATTTTGACATGTGTGAATAGTTTAAACGTAGTGACGATCAACCAAATGTTTGCGGTTAATCGGTGAATATTGTGTATTCATTTATTATGCGGCCATAAAGATATCATTTAACCATAAATCGTAATATACACATAGCAGTGTTATTTTCCTCCAAACAAGTATATTAATCATATTGCAGACATTCTAAGATACAACAAAGACATTACAAGTTTAACTTAATGGAACTTGTTTACAGTTTGGAAAATTACGATTCTCAAAATTATTGTCACACATTCCAACCAGATTGTATACATTATGTTTAAACAAGCGAAATAACACTCCTGACTAAGTAAAATCTTCAAAACATTTATCATTAACGGAAAATCATCCTTCGAAATCGGTAAAGAAAAAAAGAGTTTGTAACGCTTTTCCTCAATAATTTGGAGCATACGTCGAGTTCTAATATAGCGATTATCTTTTATCATCAAAGGGTTTTGCTTTCAGTCTCGGTTTCGAATCCCGGGAATGGTTATATATTGTATTAAACTTTTTTTCTCGCTAATATAATTGGTTAAGACTATTCAAAACATAACAGTAATCTAATTATTTAAAAAACAAAAGCTGTGAACAAGTCCCTTCCAGATAATAAATATAAAATATAGAATAATTATGCAAGTTTGAATGTTGGAGTGTATGAGTCGAACAGGAATATGAACTCAAATCCACAAGCACAGTGTTAACTATATTGCCATTATCATCGGTTAGACATATACTTATTATACAGGAACGTTTATCAGGTTGTTTATCATGTTTCCAATGTCCTCCGTTTTACTAAAATTCAATTAATTTGACAAACAGTGACAAAATACTAAAATACTACGCAAATTTTGTTTCGAAACCATGTGTATGGTTATTAACAGTAAATTACATTAAAATATTTGTGGAATTGAAAATTAAATATTAATGATACTATGTTGCATCTGAATTTAATTGAAAAATGTTTGTAACAATTTAAATAATATTTAGCCGATTGTAAGTAATAACAAGAATCAATTATATACAACTATGATAATCTTTGTTCTATACACTTATCGACAAAGCGCGGGTATATTGCTGTGCACCTGTCCGTCGGTCGGTTGGTTCAGAAACCATTCATATCCGCCCGACTACTAGAAAAGCCTTTAACCTATTACCATGCAATTGGTACGATGGTTACTTGCAAAATAAGGAACAACCTTGTTTATTTTTAAAGTCGACAAATTAGTGTTCAAGGTAACAGGTCAAATTTAAATATTTACAATAGTCATTTTACAAACTGTAATTCTTATCATTATTAATGTAATTGACCTTGCTTAGATTGTTTGGAAACAGTGAGCATGGCATTGTCTGAGGCTTTAAAGAAAAAATTAGGCAAGTCGTTGTCTGACTTACTAACGAAAATACGATTTAATATTGGTCTCTTTATATTAAACATTCACAGCGCCTATGCATACACGCAATACAAGTATGAATTTGGTTTGAAAGTGTTATTGAGACCTTATCATTGATTTTTAAAAGTTACATTATATAAAAGGTTTCTTAGTTTCTGTGTAACTGATATAAGATTGTGAGCACTATTGTTTGTAAGACTTATATACTCAAAATGTGTAAATTAAATAGTAAATAGGATTATGTCTCTTATTATAATATAAATGGATATATTTATTGCACACAATGTAATAACATATAGGAATTGAATTGTCGAACGGTATGACATTTTCTTAACGTCCTAACTGCAAATTCTCCAAGAAATGCCAGCAACCGATACACGTTTCATCAAATGTGTGCCCAATTTTAATATCAGCAAAAACTATAGTTTATTGAATATGATTTATATCATACCCATTCTAAGCTTAATAGGTATTGGACACTTAATGATAATATTAAACATTTTAGGAGCTTTGTAGTATTTTTTTAATATGTTGTTCTATTCGGTTACAAAGACGCAATCAGTATTGAACTCAAGCGCATGACGTACTATGTGAAAGGTACGGAATACCGTTAGGGCCATCGTAGTTACACATTAAACCCCAGATGACGAGAATACGAGAACGCAAGAGTGCGATGACGAGAATGCGACAATACAATGATGACAGTGCGACAATACGATGACGAGAATGCTAGCCGAAGCAGTTCGGCTAGCAAAATGAGCAAATTATACACGTTTGATATATGTTACCACGGTATTTAAAACATATCAGTGGGTGTAACGAATTCAAAAAGGACGTTTTTATGAAATAAAGTAAATACTGGAAGAAATGATAACGAAACTTGGAAACATAACTCAAACATTGAAGTGTGCCTAACGTTTGGATTTATGGTATATAACGCACGGAACAGTTAAGCTTATTTCAACCACAATTGTTAAAGGATATTAGTAATTTGTTTACCATAAACAATAATGAATGTTGAAGCCGAGGTATAAAGACATTTTTTTATTTTTTTATTTTTTATACATTTAAGCTTTTCAACAGTTCCTTTACCGATTTGATATAAGAATATTAACACAATAGAAGTTGTCTTTGTGCCAATTACGTGACGTTATTTGAAAACATAAAACACACAGGATAGACACACAAACTATTGGGCACAAAACAAAATCAAAGTAATGGTTTGACATGGGTACACATCTTTGGAACGTAAAAAAAAATACATTTGGAATTTATTCAAAATCTTTGACATACTCATTATTAGAACTTAAATGTGTACATATCTGTCTAACAAAAAAGTTTACTTATTCGTGAGATCGTTGTAAGCATGAGCCTTCTCAACATATTCATATGTACCCGTATTGTAATATTTTGGACTGTATTTATCGTCGGGGCTGTTCAAAATATTTTGATTATTTTGAGAATTAATATAGCTTACAGTTTCTGCACCCGAAACAACATTTGTGCCTAGCACACAATAACTCTCATTGCTTGCATTTCTTTCAATCATATCTTCAGAGTTCGTGTCTTGACTTTCTTCAAACCTCCGACTGGATTGGCCTTCTGCCGTGTTAATCTTCCAACGCGGTAACACTCTTCTGAAATAGTTAAATATAAACAACACGTATCGCGTTTGATGCCAACAACGTTCTCATTAATAATATTTCGTTAGAGTCTTAGTTAAGTATCTCAATCGACTTTGCGAAAAGTTTCCCAATCACTTGGTCGTAGTTCGGTGTATCCGTTTCTCATCAATACGTGAGCGTTACCTGATAACTCATATGGTGTTTCTTTATCGGTTTGTAGGGATTCAGCTATACTTTAAACATGACATCGAAGTCTGATAAAGGTAAGGGGGCCTGAAAAGGGGCAGGGGTGGACCTTTATATGTTTTTTTAAGCACTCATATGCTGGTAAACTGTGCACATTGTAAGTGACATAATTTGCTGTTTCCACTAAAATAATACTATTCAGTCATTCATTTAGCATATATTTCATGAGGGATTTTTTTTTTCAAAAACGATTTCTTGTTAACACTATGCAAAACTGCATGTTTATGTATAAACTCGTTAATAGCCATTTAAAGCTACATCGATGTGTTTGTATTAAAGGCAAACTTGACAATTGAAAAATGAACAAACATAGATTTGATACATATTGTATACAAATGGAAGGGGTTAATACATGTAACTTGGTTGTGACATAAAATGGCAAGGGTAACAATTATGCCATTCTGCTAAAGCTCCAATGTTCTTGGATGCATTAACATATTGAATGTATAGCAGTTTAATATTGACTTACTATATCACGCAGCCCCCATTTGTTATCATTGCAAGTATAATTTTCATTATGATAAATTGAATGCGTTTTAATTCCCTTTTATTACTGTTTAATTTGAGTTGCAATGCTATGAGGTTAAATTTTATTTACACTTATATGTATCATGAATATTGCTGGGCCAAGTGTGAGGTTGAGCGCTCTATAACCGGTTTCAACCCCCAGTGCTTAGCATTGACCGTAACTAGGCGGTGACCCCAGCTTTATTTTACTTTGTGTATATGTTGTTTCGTTTTGTGCCGTATATTTGTACACTGTTTGAACAATATCTTTATCATAATCAATAAAGAAGTTCACATATCGACATTGTCAATTTGCGAATAAACGTCCTGTTTATTCGTCACAGGGAGAATGTTCTTTGTTTTGTTTATATAACACAACATTGCAAAACGTGTCTGTATGGATAGTATGCTATGTAATCTATTTCATCCATATTCCTTTGTGAAGGAGCCGTTTTTGTTGTCATAAAATAGATTCTAGGCGATATTTCTTCTTAAAACAGTTTATAGGTTAATCGAGTTAAAAGTGTATATTTCAATTGTTCGTCAGACGTGCTTGACAAGTTGCAGCTATACATTATTTTCGCCATCGAGAAAACATCCAGTTTGTGACCAATAAATTGTACCTTCATACAAATACCGATGTTAAACCTTAATATACAAAACAAGGATAATTGCTTAAGTTTAGTCTCGGTTCCATATGTTTGCTGTTTTATCGATAATGAGTCATCTCAAACTCTATGTAAATTTTCCCTACAATATGACCCACACTTTATTTGCGATTAACTTACACGTTACACATATCTGTATCGTGTGTATTGCCAACCATACGCAACTTCATATGTTCATCCGTGACAATACCCTGATTACTAACTACCGTTATATTGATTAATTACTTGTAAGGCGCATTTAATAAATTAACAAAGTTAGAAAATAAAGCGAGACTATTTTATATACCAGAGACCAGTGTATGTTGATATAATTATTTTAAATAGTTTATTGTTAACATCGCACATAGCTGGAGCATTTTACATAATCGATGCTGTTAAGAAGTTTTCCCGATAATGGGAAACTTCCTTATTTTAATATTTCCCCGATAATGGGAACAATATAAACGCAAAATACCCGCTTTTGGTATAACAATTTATTTACGATCTTCAATAAATATATCCAATTTTTCCTCTCTTTCGTTAATTACTAAGCAACGACGTCACGTCATAAAAGTTACGTCACAATCGACGTCACGTCATGGAACCAAGTCGCTGGTACCTGTACAAACGTTTAAACCTACTGTCCAGATACAACGCACATTTTGAAACAATGAAGACACCAGAACACAGCATGTTTAACTCGAGTAATCATTATAGCACATATAGTTTGATTTATCATCTTGGGATGTCGCATGGGAGTTTGAAAGAGAATTCGTATACATAAGTCAATACGGAACTTAAGGTCAGGTTATCAGATTTTCAAAACAACGCAAGTGGGTCTAGGAATGATGCGTTTGCCGTGCGTGCATCGTGCATCAATCGAATTGTTGTTACATAGACTACTTGCATTGCTCATGCGATTGTTATACATCCATTTGGTGGTCGCATGGTAAACGAAGACTATTCATGGTTTGATGCAATAATCGCTTCCCATGTTGATGGTTTCGGTTGCAAGTGAAGTTAACTTTGGAAACATGTTAACAACCATCTTATTTTACTTTCTTGCAACATTCCTATCGGTGATTAACTATTCTTTCGATTCGAGAGAAAACGTAAATAAAAGTGTGTGCTTTGTAACTTGACAATGACATTTTGATACTTTGTACATAATTATATCCCTCAAATTATACCGAAAAACTTTGTAAAATACTTTCGGTTTTGAAAATAATACTATCAACGAATGAATTATTAACCTGTTTGGTGTATTTATTTCCTATATCATGAGTGGACGAGGACACAATTGTATACCTGTCGTTCGCATGCATTAATTTAAACAGATGTATCCACACCATCCCTGGGGTGAAAGTTAAACTTAAAGATATCAAAATATAATTACTTAGTTTGTTTTGTTTGTAGTATTAGTAAAACGTCAACAATTAAGGAAAACAGCAATCGTTCAACACGTATGTTACAACCCGTTTTGTAATAAAAACCCGAATTGTAATAATTATTACAAAGTGGGTTGCGATGCATTATTACATTTCGGGTCGACAGTAACAACCCGTTTTGTAATAAAAACCCGAAATGTAATAAATTTTATCATGTCCAATAAATCAGAGATACAGACTTTTTTAGAAGTTATTTTCATGTTTAAATTAGTTTTAGAGTAGGTATTGACTGTTCCCCCGACCTTTGTTCTTATAGACTCCATCAACAAATCATGAATGTAATAATTTATTACAAAGTGGGTTGCGATGCATTATTACATTTCGGGTCGACAGTAACAACCCGTTTTGTAATAAAAACCCGAAATGTAATAAATTTTATCATGTCCATTAAATCAGAGATACAGACTTTTTTAGAAGTTGTTTTCATGTTTAAATTAGTTTTAGAGTAGGT
>VMBQ01000730.1:0-22596 GCA_007657795.1 Dreissena rostriformis | reverse complement strand
ATTACCGTGTTTTTCTTTATTGTATCTATTACAAACATGGTAATGCTTCTTATTAACTTGTGCAACTGCTATATATTAGAGGTGGAGTTATGTGTTCTCCTTTCTTTCTGCACCATTAAATTTCCAGTAACCATCTGCCTCCTCTTGAGTTAAAGTGACCAATTCGTAAAAGCGTTTCATATCGTCCACTTTTTTATGTAGTATGCAGTTATTGTGAATCATGACATTTGTTAGCTGACGTTCCCGCATGGACGTTCGTTTTTCCAGCATTGGCCCATACACGTAGTTCACCTTTTGTGTCGACAAATATTTAAAAGTCCGCTTATATGATATAAATTTATTGGTAAAAAACGCGTCTGTTTACTTCAACATGATATTATATTACTAAACGTTTCCTTAATAAAATAATAAGGTAGTTCGATTAAGCATAGAATAAGAATTACGTATTTCAGAGTGTGCATTTTCTTTTTTAATATTAAAACAGACTACCTTTTGTGTTATATATCGTATAAGTCCGTAATTCTGCTATGTTTTAAGATATGGTACACGACAATTACGTTGTTATGCTTGTTGTAGTCATTCATTGTCTTTGCACAACATTAAATGTGTTGTTTTTTGTGTGTAAATGTACCCATTTCGAGTCTAAATCAATATTTCATGTTGGCTCTTATATAAATATTAACACACGCCGCTTGCACCGTACGAGGATAATTCGTAATATAAGCAAGAGGTTCTTTATTGTGGCAAGTTAAACATTTCCCAACAAATAAAACATAGGAGATTAATCATGGTAAAACACTAACACAATTGCAAACCACTCAATCTTGAATTTAAAAAAAAGGTAAGACAATAAAATGCAAACCAAATCGTTTTCAGGAAACAGTTACAACAAGAATTTTAAACAGAAGATCAATAAAGCTCCACTTGCAGAAACTTTTGAAAGAGAGCCTTAAATTTAAAACAATAATTATTAGTATACAGTAAATGTACTTATATCAATACATATTGCTTAACATTGTATGCGTTGTGCAGTCGTGTAATACATTACGTGTTTAGACTATCACACTTTCCAAGCAAAAAATTCCGTTAGAAACACAGTACACTTAAAAATAATCATATTAACCATCTATCAATCGAACGCCTTTTTAAAAAGTGTTTTACCAATCTCATTCGCCATATGTGTCAACAACTATACGCATGTGCGCGATGAAAATGTTGTCAGGTTAAAGGATATTAACAACAAACAGGGCACAATACCGACAATGAAATAATGAATATGCATTATAAAGTTAAAGTGCATCACCCAAGCGAAATTGTTTTCATCCCTTGATGTTATTTGTTAGCAAAAACGCTTCGTAATACGTTCTATAACTCTGTATAATGGATTCGTCCTACACAAGTAATTGTTTCCTGTATGGTATGTACTTTCCTGACTGGAACTGCAAACAATCAGTAGTTTTTATTTGTACATTCATCCCAGGTATAATTTTGTCATGAGTACATAATCGGAAAATTAGCATTAATTGTTTAAGTGATGACTTTTTCGTTCGTAATTGAAACGTTTTAACAAAAACAATGTACCAAAGACTGGTATTATCAACTTGTACCTGTCAATAAAATCACCAAGATAGAATGTATCCATGTACTGTGTCTTCATACACATAAGCATGTTCAGTTAAGGTGACTAGAGATACAACTGGAATATCTTGCAGTAACATTTTTCATCAACAATAACTAGTTACAAACTTGTACTTATGCAGTTTTAACAAAAGTACGCATTTAGGAGGTCAAGTAAATCAAAGTCTTATGTATCATGTATGCAGTTGATCAAATATCGTGGATATAATGTGCTGCACTTATACAATAGTGTGTTTGTATCCACAGATGTATTAAATAGTAAAGATACCCTTTATGTATCCGATCAAGACGTCTTTGGACTGCGTTACGGCTAGCAATAATGTGTTACCTAACCAACCGTTTTTTATGTGAGAATTCCTTAGTGTGGTATGCTTTTTTACATGATGTATTGTCACATTGATAATATGTATTGTCAATTGAAAATTCTATGTCTGCACACACGACTAGAATAAAAAACTAAATAATTTATTGCAACATTTTACAGTAAAAGCAAGACATTTGCCCAGTTTACGACACGGATTCTCACGTCACTTGACTGGCTTAAAAAACGATCACTGAAGGACAAACATGTTTTTAGTTTGCAACACAGAAACTACAACCACCTGTGACAGTATCGACGAATACCAACAACGTCATATCTCGTTAGATGTAGTGAGTTATATTTATTACATAACATACATTCTAAATTGAAACATATATATAACAATTTAAAAATTAGAATATTAAAAAATAGATGTACAATTTCATATCATATGAAATAATTTATGCAAGTTTGAATGTTGTTTATAAAAAAGTCTAGGGAGTGCTTCGTTGGAAATGTTTGTGTCTAAGGACATATTGTACCAAATGCGTCCATGGTGAATCAAGTATAACATCTCTTCCTTTGAAGGGAGTTAAAAAAACTTAAAAGAGCAATAGGAAATCGTCTGAATAATGTAAAAGTCAAGGGAAATAAACTTTTCTTCCCAGTGTACTTAGATAAAGTATTACCTGATTGTGATCTTGACATTAAAGCGAGTGACAAGGTTGATAAATGCGATAACGTCTAAATATAATGATCATGCATGCATGCCAATTTATTTAAGTATTCCATCAAGAATAAAACATGATAAAGGTGTTCAATGTGCCCATGACCTTAAAGTGAGCAACACGGTTGTTTCAAGCGATACATTCCATGTGATTTTAATTTTAATATTATATGTTGCTGGGCACGAGATTTTGGTCCATATTTCGCTTACATCGTTGCCGGGTAAAACCACGTTTCGACTACCGTTTCACGTACATTCAACCCGTTGTGTGGGGATGAACAATAGTTGTATTTTGAGGATAAACCAAAACCAAAATGAACCAGTGCGGGGAACGAATATTTTTCGTTTCCATATTTATTTAATCTCAAATCCCAGAAAATTTTCCATTTACCACAGTTTTCTGAGTCTAAATATCTTTTTTTTTCCAGCTACTTTTTAATGAAATTAAGAATTGATTGATGTTTGTAAGGTTTAATCCACCACTTTCATACTTTTTATATAGTTTTTTTCTTTTAATTTTGTCCGGCTTGTTGTCCCATATAAAGTTAAATATACTGTGTGTTATATTATTCAGTATTATGCTAGAAGGGTTCGGTAAAACTGAAAATGGTTAGATTAATTTTGGCAACGCAAACGTTTTAATGCCAGCAATTTTGCCCATTAAGGAAAGTTTCCTGTGTTGCCATTGTTTTAAACATGTGTTAAACTCATTCAGCTTTGGGATTAAATTATTTTTTACAATAAAATCACTTTGGTTACAAAAAGTGATTCCTAAAGGTTTTGCTTCTTTAGATGTCCAAATAAAGGGTCTTTCATTGCAGAATTTGGTGTTGATTTTGTTCAAGGATCCACTTCGAAATATCGTTGATATCGCGGTATTAAGGTAAAGGCCTGATATCTTATCAAATTCAGTCAGGGTTTTCACTAATGTTTTAAATGATCGATCGCATCCATTGATGAAAAAAGTTGCGTCATCGTCAAAGAAGGTTTGTTTTATTTCTTTTTCCGATACATCTATGCCTTTAATTTTGCTATTTTGCTCAATAGTTGCAAGCATATAATAAATAATGTGGATGATAATGGGCAGCCTTGCCTGACTATTTGTTTTTATTTCAAAACTATCTGAAAGATGCCCATTGTTTATGATTAGACTTTTTATGTTACTGTAAAATACTTCGACCCACTGAGGTTTGAACCAAAATTCAATATATATTAAGACATTTTATTATAAATTTATGGTTTAAGCTGTCAAAAGCTTTTCCAACATCTGCAAAAAATAACAGTGCAGGTTTTTGGTGTTGCATTTAAGTGTTCTATTACATCAAATATCAAACGTATCTCCNTCAATTTACCACATCGTTTATACTTATCTTAATCTTTTCTTGATATTCAATATCTAAAAAAATAGATTTGTTTAATTTTAAATAACCTGGGCCTTTTCCAAAAAAGAGATTCGTTAATTGATAAATATACTAGAGAATGGTCGGTTGTATTTCCAGGTTTTATGCTACATATATTGATTAAGTTACATAAGTTATCAGATATCAGGAAATAATCTAGTATACAATGTATTGGTGGTTTTGTATTTGAATGCCAGGTATATTTTTATTTTTCTGGGTGTTTTGTTCTCCAAACATCTGTTAGTTCGTATCTCGATATAGTATTTAGAAGAACATTTCTGCATATTGAGTGTGTTTTATTACTTCCATTCTTCTTATCTATATTTGTGTTCAAGACAGTATTAAAGTCTCCTCCTACGATGTACGATTTTTCATTGCTTTAGCAGATAATTTTGTAGTGTATGAAAAAGTGTTATGTCGTCAGAATTTGGTCCGTAAACGTAAATAAATGTGATGATTTTATTTTGAATTTTAATATCGGTAGGAAGTAATCGACCCACTATAATTTCTGTGGTTTGGATGATTTCTGAATTGCTTTTAGGATGAATAAAAATCCCAACCCCTTCGCTGATTTGTTTTATTTCCACTATAAACACATTTCCCGGGCCAATCCTGTTTCCATTTTTCAAAATTATCTTTTGATAAATAGTTTTCCCGTAGCATGTATATTTAGTGATTAAACCCTTTGAGCCATTCAAAAATGTGTAATCTTTTGTTTTTATTGCTTAAACCGCGAACATTAACTATTTATAATAATGATTCCATAGATGATTGTTTATATAGTGTTCATAGCATTTATGGCAAAACAATTGTTGTGTGAACGCATATTGCATTTTAGTATTGAGATAGAACGAAATTATTTTGTATTGTGGTCTTAAAAACGTAGATCGTCTTATTTTGTACACACAATATTTAGTGAGGCAAAATTTACTGTTTCAAAATACACATGAACTTTTTGCAAATTATTTGAGGTAATTCAATATTAATATGAGATGGATGTAGAAATGGTTTGTATTGAAAATAAATATAAAAATAAAAACAACAACACAATGATGACATAAAAAAGGAACATTAACATACAAATAAACACGATAAATGTGAAAAATAGAACAACAATAGAAAACGACTATGCATACATGTTTTAAGTATCCCTTTGTCCTTGACATACTGCGAAAACAAAAGTGGACAGTTTACCTATTTTCACACCATTTTCTAGGGATTTGTGTTGCATTTTTTTGCTATTTATTATTCCAAGAAAAAAATGTATAGGTAGTTAAAGTTTTCATGATGGTATATAATTTAGGCAGGTAACTTTTATATTTTATAAGGCTCATTTTGCGTTATGCAATGTTTTAAATTACATAACGTAAATTACATACGTTGTTGCACTAATAATAAAGTAAAAGAAAGGTAGTTAATTTGAATTTTCGTATAAGTAAACAATTTATTTATATTTAAATATAGATTTCATATTAAATTAAAATAATAAAAAACAAGGCTTATCACCGTAGGATGACATATGCCCCCTTTTCCCACATTTTTCGAAACCTTAACGCAAAACCTAAACGCAAAGTGTGACGGAATTTCAGACGGACAGACGGACGGACAGACGGACGGACAGACAGACGGACAGACGGACAGTGTGATCACTATATGCCACCCTACCGGGGGCATAAACATATTGTGTTTTAATTTCTTATTTAAGTACTTTGAATATTTGCTAGTACAGACATACTATAAACATTCAACATCATGTATTGTAACATCTTTGTTCTTAATAAACTTTATCATCTATTGTAGTGCATTTTATTATATAGAGGATATTTGTTGGATTCGGTGGATTATCGATTTTAATTCACGAGTGATCATAGAAATTAATATTTTCACGAGTGGCGCAGCCACGAGTGAAAATATATATTTTCTATGATCACGGGTGAATTAAAATCGATAATCCACCGAATTCAACAAACTTTCTTTTTATTTCATGCTTTTTTCACAGTTTATATACATTGTTAAAGTGTTTAACTAAAGAATTTCGTTGGGATAATGACGTCATATCGTCAAAATAATGACGTCATTTCACAGTAAACAGTGAAAATTATCGATAATTTTCACTGATAATTTGCATTGTTTGAAACAGTGAAATTATCAGTTTTAATTCACTGATATTTCTCTATAAACAACCGGAAAGCATTAAATAAAATGGTATATTTGTGCGCAATTTTATGAGCGCTAAATTTTTTAATACATACAATAAGTTTCTAACAATAAATTTTACATTTTGGCTACGCCGCATGTGAAGTATCACCTTATATATAGAGATAAAACAGCTGTACCAGATGTGTAATACCAATTGTGGCATGTATCTGTTATATTGTAAAGTGCTCATTTTACTTTATGCTATGGGTTAAATTAATTATTTTGTTGCATTAGTATCAATGTAAGGGAAAGGTAGTTAATTTGAATTTTTCGTATAAGTAAACAATTTATTTATATTTAAACCTAAATTACATTTTAAATTAAATTATTAAACGTTATTAAACACTTTTAGTTTCATATTGAAGCATTTTGAATATTTACTGTTACAGAAATATTATAAACATACAACAGCATGCATTTGTATATCCTTAAAAAAACAACAACAAAAAAACAACAACAACATTATATCTGTATCCTCTTGCAAAGTTCAAAAAAGAAAATTCATTTACAATACTACGTGGATGTCGCAAACATGTTGTAAAAATACAAACAACATCGAACAACAATTCTGAATATGCTTAAGAGTTAAAACAATACAAAAACACTTAATTTAATATAACTGCTGTCTGTGAAAAGAGTTACCTTATCAAAGTGCTACATCGTACTATTATATTCTCGCTGTTCTCTTTTAAAACAATTAAGTCGTTATAGGAAGCATTGTTTTCTAAAAGGTTTTTTCGATACTTTTCAAGTAACTTAAAACTCTCAGTTCTTATAATGCGTATTCGTATAATATACATGCATGATCAATTTAAAACATGTTCTCTACCGCGTGCTTCAATTTGGTTCAGACATCAACTCACAACCAGATTATAAACATTGATGATATTTTTCGGGTACTATTACATTTTTGCTTGAAACCACTGACAGTTAAATATATTTTACTACATACTATGTGTTTATATGGACCGAGTATATACACAGTTGTATATAACCTTATCTACTTGTTTACAACTATACATTTATATATACCTTAACGTCCATACTATGTATAACCATACCTACTTTTTTACAACTATACATTTATATATACCTTAACGCCAAAACACATTTATACACACATGCGTTTAAATTACATTAGATTTAATGTTTATTATATCAGTTTTAATTAATTATTACAATTATAATTATTGGAACTAAACCTTTATATAGCCATGCCCACTTGTTTTACACTAAGCATTTTTGTACACATTAACACACATACACGTTTATACACGACTGTTGAGTTACATTTTATATTTGTTTAAATTTAAATTTTAATTCATCAATACTATTCTAATGCTTTTGTGAACAATATTAAAGCCGACCGAGTTGATGTTGTTTTTTTCTTCCCATTTTTGTTATGTGTCGCAAAAAAAGTGATTCTGAGGCAAAATGTGATGGTATTTATGTCAAATGTGCAAAACATTTGGTCAAAACGATCAAGAAATGCCCAAATTCAGTATAAAGATAGGGCTTTTCAATTTCTGTCCATGGACAGAAATGATCTTAATTTAAACACGCGCGGGTAACATCTAAAACCACGTGACCATTGCATTATTTTATGCAACGTCATTTGCCATGGAGAAACCGTGTTATTTAGTAGTTCTTCTTTGATTTGAAAAGCGCGCAAGTGGAAATCGCGTAAATTGGCGCTCACGTGCCCAAAGCGTGCATACGTCACAGGTTAATAACAGTATTGAGGATTCCGTTATGTACATGAGTAGGTTTCGTATTTTTGATGCTTATGGCATTTTTTGGCACATTTTTTGCGAAAATCAGTATGGAAGAGTTAAGCTTCATAATGTATCTGACGAATACTGATCAATTCTGGTCAGTTGAGAAAACCAAATTGTTCTGAGAAATATCAACTCGGCCATCTTTAATATAACGTAATGGGATATGTTATACTTTAAAAAAGTTTATTATCGAGTATACTAACTTATTTGTCAATGTATATACATTATTATGATATGTTAACAACCTGGCGTTCGTTTGAAATGGTGTTACACAAGATGTGTATTAACTATGCTGGCTTTCATCAGCCATAGTGCAGCGAAGATTTTCTACGCTTGACTTGTGTGTCTGTTCAACGCTTTGCAATGTTCATCTCAGTTCATCTGTATACTTCACAATAAAGATAAGGTTCTGTTTACATGTTCATATCAATAAGGTTTCTGTACTCGGCAAACTGGATCACTCGTATGTCCCCTCTTGCATTTTTATGGTGTACTTTTCCGTCCCACGACCAGACAGCTTCTTGGTCAGATATGGTCCTCTTGATTGCCATAAGTACTTTCTGGTTGATTTGTGTAAGAAGATGCCGGTCCCATTATATTACCGTCTGGTTGACATGATGGTATTCCTTTTCAGCCTAGACACGAATTTAACTATAACAGGACGTGTATGACCGTCTTTAGGTTTTCCAAATCTGTGGGCGATATCAATGTCTGATTCCTGTAAGTTCATACTTGGGATTTGTTCGTTCAATATACGTACAATGTTATTGGTGGTTGTTTCAGCCGATTTATTTGTGTTTTTCTCTAAACTTTCAGAGATACCAGAGATACGTATGTTTTTTCTACGCCCGTATTGTTCCAGATCGTTTATCTGACCAGCTTTTCCATGCAGGTTCTCCTTGAAGTGTATTATATTGTGGGCTTCATCTTCTTTAGTTGTCACTAATTGTTTTTCTATCTGGCTTATTTTACTTTTCAGGGTGTCATTTTTGTTCTGCTTTTCGAAAATTTTGCTTTCAAGAACATTAAGTTTGTGCTTTACAGATTTTAAAATAGCGTATTGCATAAGGGTAATTGTATCCACAATGACTTGTTTAAGGGCTGCGTGTTTCCTGAACAAAGTCTTGTAAGCTTTTGGTTTATTGCCGCTAATTCCTTTTGTTATGTCTGTTTCAGCCATGGCTTCAATTTCTTCTGTAATGATTTCGTGTGTTTTACCTTTCTTTTTCTTTTGTTTAATTGTTTGTTTGTCTTTTTGTTTTTTTGTATACTGGTGTTTAATTCGCTGCCACGTGAATCAGTATGCTTTCTTTTGGAGATATCTGACATCTCTCTACATGTGTTTACATATTAATTTTGCTCAGTATAGTTGAAAAATTCTCGTGCGTGGATTGAGTGTTATAGAGTACTAGAGCATGAAATATCTCGTGCACTTCAAGTTTCACTGAGCGATGCTGTTTACAATAATCATAAATGGCGATCCGTATACAATCTACGTTTTCTGACCATCGTTTTGTTTATGCTGACTTTAATGTCATTTTCATGTTTTCTGTAATGTATAAAATGAGTAAAATGTTACCGGTATATTTGTAATCCAGTATAATCCAATTTTGACTATTTATGTTTCCTATAAATCACTAAATTTCGTATATTTTTAAGCTTAAAAAACGCGACTTCTCACTTCCACGCATGCGCAATCTCTTCACCGATCTTTAGACAATTGTTCTTTGCCAGCCCTCAAAATAAAGTGCTTTTCACCGATACGTGTTTCTGATAACGCGTTGGCTTTGATTTTGGTGTTTATATAGGCACGTCATAAAACTCCTTTGACATTTAGGAAGTTTTGCGTTAGATTAAATATTTTTGATTGGTATCAACGTATATTTTCACGTTTTCTGTTGCTCTAATCGACTGTTGCAACAGGGAAAATAGCTCTGTATAAATAGTCTAGTATATCTATATATACAATTTAATTATATTGATCAAAACATATGGATACCTACTATTGACGTTGTCTGTGGTATTCTTATTCGATTTTATCTTTGTTAACATGTGCGTAATCAGAATCGTCGGGTTTGTCGACTTTGAACTCCACACCATTAATGGCATCGTAATCGCCTTCTGTATCGCCTTTGATATCATCACCTGTTGCATCTGCTCTATAAGTCGTGTGTGGTAAACGATTATAATCACTTTCGTCATCCTCTTTATGGGTCAAAACTGTTGAAGTTGTATCGAAGTCGTCGCCTGAAACTTCGACAACGTTAGGACCGCGCTTACTGTCATGGCTAAAGTCACTTGGTCGGTCTATCTTAAGTTTGTTGTATACATTGTCTGGTTGTCTGGTATCAGATCCCGATGTGAAGGCATTGGTTGTGTGATCATAGTCACAGTTATTTACGTTCACGTGCTCATATGGTTCCTCTGCCTCATGTATTGTGTTATAATCATCCTCAATGTTTGCTTCATTGGATTCATTGTAATATTCAGCGTTGTTGCTAATAGATTGCCCAAAATTGTCTAGGATGAAATAATTATGAAGAGCCACATTGTCCTCAGTGTTTGTCCCGTATGTCATATTTTCTTTGAATGCAGTGTCATTTTCTGAGGGTTTATTGTTTCCTGTTTTCCAATTGCAATGTAATATTCCTCTGAAATACAATTAATCGCATACATTAAACATTAAACACGTTATGATACACTCCTCAACAGTTTTAACGTATTTAATTACACTAAGTGAAACTCCAGTTCGGTAAGCTGGAGATCATTCCTATCATATCTCAATGGTCCCTTATTTGAGTCAAGTAACCAAGTGTCAAAAATTTTAAAAATATAAAACAAAACATCAACGAATAAAACTGGATTTGGCAACGAAAGCATAGCATCGGCTGGCGTTAAACTCGGTCTAACGGCACCCACACCTCACTTGTGAATACAATTAAACCACTTAGCCTTACAATTGAAATCAATCTGCAATGAAGTACAATACGTTTCCATTTCAATGCAATTTATCTAATTGAACTACTCATTGATCGTATGCTTACCAAAGTACCAGGTTTGTTACTTCCGGAGGCACGACGGAATGAGATAAAAAGCTATTTTTTTTCAATTTACGTATCTCACCTTCGCACAAACACTACATCATTTTTAGCCTTTTTATTTCCTACATTTGATTAATGCTCAAATACTTAAAACTGTAAAGGTCATAGTTGACGTTGAACGATGAATTTGTTTTTCCTGAAACACAACAGTTTCACAAGTTTCTAGTTCTACGTAGTGTATGTAACTTCCTGTTCAGAGAAGATCAACTGATAAAAAATTACGTGTTTGTGATAATAATATAGATAACAGATAAGACTTAATTCAAATCATATTGCATATACGATATTTCGCTGACTGTTGTTTGTCCACAATATGGTAAACTGGTTGCATCTATATGTATTTTAAAGTAAACACAAATTACAGTCCGATAACATGAATCACTGAAGCGGATTAACACCCTACATACCACAATGAAACAAATGAAACCATTGATTATGGCATATTGGTTAACCTTTACGTTATTTATTTTTCTTACCGTAACCTAACATGCAGTTATCTTGCCCGTGATAAGTTCTTCTTCTTTCCTTTATTTGGTTATTTAAAACCAGGGAAGCTCCTTCCGACAATAATTTGAGCTAGTGTGCCTTGACTATAAAGTACGACATTGAAGCAAAGTCATCGGATTGCTCAAACGTCACAACATGTCGCGTAAGTTTACGATATGGCAAGTAATTTGAAAATGCTTGCATGCCGTTTGATGTAACATGGACATTGATGTGGCAAACATATTCGTCAGGATCTTCACTTGCTTACTGTTTGTTTGGATAGGAATATACATTTGTTGAATTAAATGGTCGTTTTTATAACTAAATCCAATCGTTGATTGTCTACGATCCGTCAATCGTTTAGTACGGAAACTAACTATAATAGTTTTATTATGTATACAAATAAAGCCCCACATAATGATAAGGGACACAATGGAAAAAGTGCAATGACAATAACTGTTTGTATAATACTTTTGCTGTTTACGTATATTTGCCATTAACAAAATGGACTTTTGTATTATATCCCATACCTTCTTTTGAGTACAACCATGACTAAGGCTCCTCCAACAAGAAACAGGATACAAACCGAAACACCGACACCTACCCCCACGGCGGGTGACTCTAAAAATACACATATTTAAGACTCTTTTACTTCAGATTAACGTAACAAAATGAATTTTTCTTATAGACAGAATAGGGAACAAACATAATCGGTAAAATTAACACGATTGTGTCATAACTGGTGATGCATTTAAAGAACATCGCAAAATAATACAAGTTCTGTTCCAGGCGTACGGTAAGGCATTTGTTTATTCACTCTCATCAACCACTGTAAAACAAAAAGTTTAAAATATCTCTTACAAACGAAATAGTTTTCTGTATAATACATATCCATTTTCATCTTTATACATGTATACATTTTGTAGAAATATGTTTGACAGTATATCTTTAAAAAGCTAAATCGGTTGCTTAGAAATTTACGAAACAAAAAAGCCATACTTTCAGAATTAGTTTGTCTGCTTTCTTCAGTTATCCCGTTTGTACTGTTTGGGAATGCATAGTCCGTTGCTAATGTCGCTACCTTCTGTGTCGTTGACACGCTACTTGAAGAGCCATATGTCGTTGTAACGTCACGTGTAGTAACTTTTGTGGAGAACACACTAGTCTCTGAATATAATTAACGGTAAGCTATTTTGACCATTAAGTTAAAGTTGTGTAAATTTAGTTTGAAATGTGTCAATATGCAATGTTCAGGTGTCTTGAGGCATATTTCGCAAATTAGAATAATAAACAATTACTGCGTCAGTTTGATCTTGTCTGATCTGTAACATCATTATTTACCATGAATTTAAGAATAACATATTGATGACATAATCATAAATAAACACTGTTAGGAGAGTGTCTAAACTGAAAGGTAATCGGTCAAATGCATGTACAATATAATTTGTCCGGACTGTTACCTTATCATTCATCTCGAACTTGTAAAATAACAAATGATCATAATGTGGAGCAAATTGTAGCGTGTCGCACGCAGCATCTGTGTCATTGAAGAAAAGTTCATACTTAGAGATCAAAATGTTCATTAGTGTATGATTTATCTTGATCGGAAAGTAACTTCATCATTTATCAGCTGACTTAAAACATAATGCAGTTTCAAACTGACAGTAAGGGATAACGAAATGTTTCCTTTGAACCCCAAACCTAACCTGGCGAGTAGAGGAACCCGTCGAGGAAAATTGCTGCCTAAAACCCTGTACGTCTAACTCTTTCTATAATACATTTGGACTGTGATAAAGAAAGGGCATTTTAATAATTCTTTAACCTGTGTGTAATCCGACTGCATTATCAGCAAATGTTACATCTCTTTGATAATGCACAATCCATACGTGGGTAATATACTACATGTCGTGTTCGCATAACGTACGATCCACACATGGTTTCATATTACTTATTGAATACTAACTGTCAGTCTCAGTATTTAAATAACTCAATACTTTTAAATGGAAAGCAAGTATGTGTTAAGCATTTCTTGAAAAATACATATGACCGAATAATTTATTAAGGTGTTTATTTAATAATATATGATAATGTCATATATCCCCATAATATATTATTATGTTTTATAAATGATAAAACGAAATTATTAAAGAATCATGTATTTGCTTATCAATGATAAATTTATATAGGAACGAAACAGCGTACTTATACAGGTGACTGAATCGTTGTCCAGGTAGAATCCTTTGTCGCATACACACTCGTATGTTCCGAAAGTGTTGATGCAGATTTGTGAGCATGTTGATACACCAGTCCCACATTCGTCTATATCTTAAAGTTGATAAAGTATATTTATAATTAAAATGAAGCAAAACAAAACATGAAATAATATTTTCTTAAGCAACTTTAAAGTGGCATTGACCGTTTTAAGATTTTGACCGCCATTGTGACGAAATTATGTCTGGTTTATTATTTCTGTTTTTAATAGTGTGAATTGTCTCCTTTTAAATGTTGTCTTGTGTGCTAAGTGTGGTATTGGGTCTGTCTTTGGTGATGTTTTACATGTAAGACCCCCAATGGTTTGCATTGACCGTTCACACAACCTTCACAATTCTACTTTTTTTTCTTCCAAGTAACCTGCATACCAATTGAGATTATGATTATTAAAAGCGTTTACAATATAATTTTAATTATCATGCGGAAACCAATTGCTGACCAAATAACCAATAGACATATTCAATACTGTGTGGCCTTGACCTTTATCATTTTGGACTCAAATAACAAGGCGTCTTCATTTCTCCTTTGTAACCAGTTTTGATGATCGTGGTATAAAGCATTCTCTGGATACCGTGCGGTTCAAATTTACGATACAATCCCTTTTAACATTGACTTTTGCCTTGTCGACCTCAATAGAATACTATGCGCTGTTCTTCTCTGTCAAGTAACACTAGATGTGACCATCATATCAACTTGCAAGATAATAGATCAAAGCGTGTTCAACATATAATGCGGATAAAACCAATGTGGCTTTGGCGCTTTGACTCTTCCACCTTGAAATGAATAGACGTCTTCCTTTCCTTCTAAGTAACGATCATAATAATTTTTGTGATCTTATTTCAAATATTATATCAAAAAGAAATTAAATGGTATACGGTACGACCATCCGACCGTCAGAACAACCGACGAAACAGTGCAGTGTAATATACCACAACTTTTTCGATAGAAGTAAAGGTGCATAACTTAAAATAAGCACAGCTTCTCTGTGAGGACCCAGACACACTCAGACAACAGAACTAATCTTGTGTGCATTACTGACACAACTTTACTGGACGGGCAGACAATGCTACAAACAAAACATACAGGACTCATAAATTATGTAGTAAACCATGAGGTATTTAAGAATATATCAAAAGTATTTTCATGCGATACTAAACAGGACAACTATTAAACAATGTTCACCGTTACAAGATTGGCCTCCGTACGCCAGGTTTAAGTCAGGCCGACAAGAACAAGAGTATGGTCCGGGGGAATTCATGCATATCTGAACGCATTATCATTCAAAACCATTCATCAGATAAGATCATCAACCATTCTAACACGGCACGTGCCAAATTTCATATAAACAAAGAAGAAAATTGTCCATGGGTTATTCTGCAATATTTATGGGCGGAGCTTAATGTTTCGCAAATAGTTCCGAATAAATAAAGAAAATATTGCAGTAAAATGTACGTGCTAAAACCCGCTATAAAAGAAATGTAATAAATGTAGCATGTATATAAGTGTAATGAAACAACAAATTGTATATTTGGTGATAAGTGGCGTCACCACGCCTACAAAGAATGTTATTTGTTAGGAAACGTAAATAAGAAAACGTATATAGCATGTCTCAATGAAAGTGACGTCATTTGCAACATATTTATGAATGAAAACGACGTCATATGTATTTTACGATTCAATGACGTCACTAAATAGTGAACTTTGTACTAAGAAGGGCGGAGTATTGAAAAATATAGTTCACGTCAAAAGCTTGAACCAAATCAATCAGAATCGTGTTAGAATCGAAATAATAATTTTCTATGATGGTTTGTTGTCGAATAACCCACAGTAAGGAGTATCGATGCGTGTTATCAAATCACTCGTGCTTCGCACTCGTGATTTAATTCATACGCATCTTTACTCCTTACTGTGGGTTATTCGACAACAAACAATGATAGAAAACTATTATTTCTTAAATATATTCGATGAATTCGAATTATTTTTAATACATGCAATCAAAAGTGTACAAACCTATACAACTGTATTCATCAGAGCTCAGTTGAAAATCGGCGCGACATGTACACTCTGGTAACCCATCGACGGCAATGCACAGATGGGAACAACCCCCGTTCATGTCGTTGCATGGTTTTCGTACTACGAAAAAAATAAGTACAATTTATCTATATATAGTATACATCTTACATATGGTGATATTCATTTAATATTCTATAAAACGCAACTGTTGCAGATACTTATAAATATGTTCACACGAGCATAGGTAGCTCCGGGACATTAAGGCCGGGGGTCGGGTGGTTGCGGGAGGGGTATGTCCTCCGCATTGGTTATTCAATTGGAGATGTAGAACACGGCTTCCTTGGTTGCCTTTTGTTTCTACTTAAAACGGTCTTTCAAGATAAAAATGATGACCATTTATGTCATTATTTCAATTGCAAAATGGAATAAAGATACAAGTTGTTAGTGCCAAATGATCGTTCAGGACATTTAACATTCGAGGCTCGTTTGTAGCAGAACTTTGAATGAAGTTTCGATGTAAGAATGAACAAGTAAATTCCTATGTTAAAATTGTACCGAATAACATAAATTTAACATTTAAATAGCGGCATTTATTTTGATCAGTATTTCGACAAGACCGCTCCAGAAAAAAAACCATGTTCACTTCTTTTTAACTAATATTTATTGGGAAAGTGGTAAAAGTTGTGACCAAATAATCAATAATCAATTATAGACTCATTGCATAACTGTAGTAATTGCCTCATGTTTCAGGTAAAGTTATTCTCAAAAGATAAATGACACTCCGAATACTGATTATTGTTGTTTTAACAAATGATTAGTTGTCATCTAATCTATATAATCAAACCATAAATGATGCTTATTCATAATCCCTTAATTATTCAAAGCTAATAGGCACGTGGTACACTGGTGGGAAAGTTTATTACTTGCGATTGCGGTCCATGTCTACCGCGGCCATTGCCCATATTTAATAAAAGACTTGGGAGTATTTGCTTAACAGACTGAGGCCATAGAGAGTTCTTTTCGAAAGTATTTTATACGTTCTTAAATATTAGAACCGCGACCGCGGACTCTGCTGCCCCATCTTCTGTGCGATATATATATTGCTTGTACTGTCCCCGGTAAATGTATAAAGTTTGGTCGAACTTGTATAGGATTGAAGGAAAAACAACACATGGGCTGTTATAATAATATGACATTTACAAATATTTATAAAATGCAAGACATAAACCGCCACATTTAATATTTATAATACTCTGTAATATACGCAAATTTACATTATTTTTGGTTAGTTTTTTCCGTCCAATACAATATATATGTTGGATTTTGTGGCCGATTGCATTTATCCCCCCCCCTTAATATGTTGTTAAAAGTCATGTGTCGGTTTTGGTCAACCAATAATGTTATTTATAGGCGGTTGTTTATCCGCCTATTACGTCATTTATAGAAAAAACAAAAACATTTTATATTGTATAATGTGTGTTCATTGTAGTGGGTCAATGACTGTTTTTTGAAAATAAAAAACATGGAGTAGTCGAAAGATACTTATAATCTTGGTATATTGGGAAACAGCATAGTGTAGCAGCTTCATAATTCATTATATACAAAATGGAACAGTATTTTTACCACAGCCTTTGTTGTAGCCGGCGGGCTTGTACGGCAGATAACACTCCGTACATTGGATGCCGTCAGGGCTGCCGCCACACGCGTACTTTCCAGGCTTGCAGTGGTCGATATCGGTAGCCAAGCAACCTGAAATACTTGAGGACTAAATCCAAAGATCAATACATTCCATTCTCAGTCTTAAAAAAGAGTATGCGTGAATTGTTATTTCTAGTGTCGTGGGAAACTTTCTACCGAAATCTTTGAAATTGAATGTTATTAAATACAATGTCTTATACTCATCGGAATTTCAATGTGTGGCAAAGCAGTCTTGAAGCATTTAAACACGATCGCTCCAAAAACTGAAGACTGTTTGAAACAGTGAATTATCAGTTTTTATTCACTGATATTTCTATATAAACCACCGGAAAGCATAAAATAAATTAAATAAATATAATGCATACAATACATATAACATATATAATACATGAAGCGATCTTCTATTTCTAGACTAGCTATAATGTAAACACAAAATATGTATCAGCTTACCTCCACAACGATACCCCGTCCTCCAGGCGCTGCAATGACAGGCGCCGATGAACGGATACCCGTTGTAGCAGATCGTGTTACACTGCTCGGACACTGTCTTGCCATTACGACACCTAGTTCTTACACCACCCCCGCAACTTTTACTGCACGAGCTCCACAAGCCATTTGGTGTACAGGCTGACGCTGTAAGGAATCAACACTGTTGATTGTGTACACAGAGTGTAGATTGCAGTTTGCACACACATAGAATAAATGAACTATATGTTGTCCGTAAACACGATAACTTTCCGTACATCGTAAAGGAAGGAATAACTTGCAGACACATATAATGCACACGCCAGGTATATGGTTATTAGACCCCCAAAAATGAAATAATAAGAAAACAAATCCGAAAAAAAAAACACTTGAAAATGTCATATAAATTGTATTTCAATGTAAGTTTCACTGGTCATATACAAGTTTAAAATCCACTTATTTCGCCTAGGCGATTTAATTGTTGTCTTATTGTGCGTTTTTCGGCGTATCTGTCTACGATGGGTTTTGAAATCGAGTATTTGCAGTTGATATATGCAGCAGCATTTGTTGCATACATACCCTGCACAACACATCATGCTTTATTTCATCCTAATTGTTTACTGCCAGATTGCATCTTCCTGTGATGTAACCTTTATCCCTTTGTTTTAAATAAAAGTAGTATATTCGTTTTGCTTCCTGTTAGAATGTATCTACTTTTTCACGAAACCGTAGTTAGCTCTTTTTTTATATACAAGGTTACGATATGGAATATGATACCTTAATATAGACCATAATCAAATATGAACTGTTTTCTAGTGTATAGTTAAACCCTGTCCGTGTGCTTATCTGTTAATGGTTGGCAAATGCAGTTTAATTTGCGCTGACAATTAGATTGTAAAAAGAGTTGGGTTGTTATACATTCATTCATTCATTCATTCATTCAAACTAAATGACGCTATATGTTTACAAAATGTGAATTAATATTCATTATTTTGACACAGTACTTTCTGTTACTGATTAAACTGGCTGTAATCCCCAAATTGTAAAGTGTGATTGTTAGTCTACCAAAGTATTATCTTTTTGCAGTACCAAATGATAAATACTCATTGTCTTAGGTAAAACCTGTTAAAAGCTGTATAACTGTACGTACTGTTTACTTTCAAACTTCCAAGCTTTATCCCACAACCATGGATGCCCTGATAATTGTTCAGTTACCTAAAATAATAGAATCGCCCGAAAAAGAAAAACACCATTTTGACTCGCGAACAAGCAATTAAAAGGCATGTAAGGTTTAAATACTGGAATAGTTTGGATAACGTATTCTCTTGTAAACATAATTGCTATATATTATCATCATTCGGTATTATATGTCGATTAATTAACACTTTTTCTGTAATAGACTGTTGTCTAATAACCCACGTTTAGGAGCAGTTTGATCGTAACAAGTGCAAAGTAAAATGTGTTTTTTCATTATACGTACCTATAGCTTCTGTGACATTCGTGGCATAAATATAGTAATTTACCCGTTACCCCGGAATGCTCAGTTCCATTTCATACATGGAACTCTTTGAGTGAATATTTAATGACATGCTGTACATTCTTACTGGCATATAGAGATATAATGACTAAACAAAGTATGCCTACTCTATAAATCTACATGTTTTTCGATGTGTTAACGGTATAATTTGACAAATGTTGACGTTTTTTTATTAATTTTAATATTTGTTAATCATCAGTTAAAACTTACAACTCACCAATCTCAATATTCAACATAAAGTATTCATATTGATTTAAAACTTTTAGCAAAGCCAGCAATTAACCACACAAACCCGTATTGAAACATAATATTATCACTAGTTGTTCCTTGTCCTTACACTATCAATTTTGAAAGAAGTTTAGTCTTTGTGAGATGATTGATTGTCAACGTTTATGATTGAGTAAACTGATAACTACTTTATCATCACAGTAGTGTTAACAATACATTATAAAGAACACACACTGGTTTGAGAGTTTCGGTTGTATAAAGTGTGTTAGTATTCGAATTCGAGAAAGTCGTTATTGAAACCGACGATACATGTTCTGTAACAATTTAACAGCGCAGCATCAACATTAAATATGCGACATTGAGATAATGCGGTTGGACTTTCAATTTATTGGTTAGAAACATTCTTTAGTGTAGAGAATAAATAAAGTATTTAGTGCATTCACTTAGTTTAAAGAGAGCATACACAACACAAGCAATAACAGTCTATACAATGCAAAAACAAATACTATTCATTGGCATCTCTCTCTTACAGGAAATTATTTAAAGTCAATGATGTGCACATGGGAGTAGGTATTGGTAAAATATTTTCCTTATAACACGTATATTCCATTGTGACTTTTGCAACGTGTATGCATATGCCACCGAGTTACTGCTTCGTGTACAAACATCATAAATATTGCGTGTAAATGAGTTATAATAAAAGTTATTGTTGATTTTCTTTTTGTTTGGTAAATTTATAACTTGGCTCGCAGACGTCGGATAAAATAAAAACCCATTAAAATAGCTAAGCATGAAGTGCACAATCTAAATACATTGTGTAGAAACCTTTGAGAGTAAAATTTCAGTGTATCGTTCTTTATGAAATATTAGTGTCTATGTATTTGTATAACCTTTATCTTAAGTGAAATCTAAATAGTGTAAATATTTCTTAATAAGATTTACCAGAATCACTTATCCGTAACAGGTAGGTAATTTTTGTTGTGCATGCTCGAGTTTTTATGTGCACATTTAGAACAAAATCGAGTTGCGCCATTTTGCATGCGGTTTATCCGCTCTTCATAAAACTGTTCAATGTTTGAATAACAGAGCGTTAATACACTTCTCGCAATTAAAGTACCTCTGAGTGTTTTCTTCTAAGATTTGAAATGTCAATCTAATGTGCATTTCAACTTCTGTGGGTAATAAGTGTGTCTTATTGCGTAACATTCTTTAATGTCACTGTCTATAACATGTAATTCATTTTAAATATCCCAACGAGGGTTAAAACATTTGCATTTGGTTGCTAAGGAACTGTGTGCACAATCTGAAATAACGTTATTAAACAGCTTTATGTACTCCACATGCATGCATCGAAGTCATACGAAGATTTATGAAAACAAACACTACGCACACGTTTTTTTGAGCGAGTATATTTTTTTTTTTAAGTTTGACTGGTAATGTGGATGTTTTTAAGGCATCCTGTAAATATGTTTTTATATAACAACCATTTGGTTGTTGGCTTACAGGTATATTCCCATAAATTGTTAAAGCGCTTGATACCCAGATGCGGGATTACACGAACAAAGACCCGACTTTATTTTTGTTTGATATAGCATATCTTCATCATTTTCCGTATCCCAACATATCATGTTGTATCTATCTCTTCCATACGGCTGTCGGAATATATTGTTTGTGTTTGTGTTTTACAGCGGACTGTACCCAAATATTAAGTACTAGAGAACGTAACTTATAATTATAATATCACAGATTGTTGTCTTTATGTTGTATTCTGCATGTATTCAATATTTAGAAATTTGGTCAGTGTTAAGCGAAAGACTACATTTTCTTTCTTCTGTATGATACATACTATATCAACGATTTTAGTGAGGCTTGTTGACAGATAATTGACCTTAACGTAAGTCTTATTAAATTAAAGTGCACATCAAACAGATAATTTAACGATACATATAACAATGCTATCGGTTTTCTGATTTGTAATTCATTCATTTAACGCGAGGTCTTATTCGACGAACTTGTTTGAACTGTATTAACATATTAAAATGTTTTAACTTAGTTAAACTACCGTTCTCAGTTATGTTGCTGCATTTAACGAAATGGCATTTCAATTCAATTTCTAAAACGGCTTTATATAACGATAGAAAGATCCCTTATTAATTATCAAATAAACTTCATATTTTAATTTTATTAAAGACTAACAGAACGGGTGAATGGTATGCACTTCAAAGTCGCTGTACATACGGTATACTTATTAAATTATATTTCATTTTTCTCAACAATATTTCTTTACAAAGATTTAGTGCTTTAAACAATGTCCAATTTATTTAACACTTAATCATTTTCCATAATAGAAGGACTTCGGAGTGATGATACAATTTATCTAATGCTAATATAACTTGAGTTGCACTGTGTTTATGTTGAAATAAAGACGGTTATAGAATTAATTATTAAATCCTGAAAAAATGCAACAGGTACAAATCCGCTATACAATTGCTGTTACAAATGCTGTATTTTTTATCGTGACATATCAGTAATTAATCCGAGGTAAACAAAAAAGCTAGTTAAATGTATGGACTTTGTATTGCATTATATGGGTGTTCTTTGTAAGTTGTTCTTCTAGACAAATAATTTTGAAAAAAAAAACTTGACACTTGAAGAAACTTTATCTGTACTTTATATATTACGTACGACAGAATAGTTATTTTAGACAAAAACTTCCATATCGCCAGTAAATTATCAGGTTTTAAAACATTCGAT
>VMBQ01000729.1:235383-247082 GCA_007657795.1 Dreissena rostriformis | reverse complement strand
GTGAGCGCCTTAGGGCCTGATGGCCCTCTTGTTTTAAATATCTATATTTATAGTAATGGTCAACCAGAACCTTTTTTTTATTGTTTTAAACCTTTCCCGCATAGATAGTAAAATCCCGACTCGAACGATTCCCCTGATACATCCGTATCATTCCGACTCTGTTACTGCATACTATAAACTACTTTTCCAGTTTCTATTCATTACCTGATAATCCTGTTTGTTCCATTTTTAAAAGCAAATTTTGGTAAATATTGACGAAAAAAAGTGCTCAGAATTTCAAAACACAAACGTTTCCATTTTTTCTAAAGTTTCAAATGAATTTCGGCATATGTGACTATAATTTTATTGATATTTACATTAAAATAAAATTGTATTCTTCACTGAATTACAAATATATTTTACTGTCTTTTTCACTATTAATCAATTAGCTAAGAGCACTGACATCTACGAAACGAGCGCAGCCGATTTTGAGAATTATTTTTACTGTGCCCGTGACATCATTTTTCATTGTCAAAACGAAAGTGCAATTTCTTTGTGTACTTAACATATTTTTTGTTCTTTCGAAAAACAGTTCGCAATTCGTATCGATGTGGCAGGAGTTCTGGAACTGAATTTATATTTCTCATCTTGAAAAACAGCACTCGCCCGGTCGGTCGAGTATTTAACAAACTTTACTCGCCCGACCGTCAACTTCACTCGCAAATGCGAGGGGTCGATTGGATTCTTCGAGGCCTGAATGGGTTCTTACAATATGCAATACAATCTTTTTAAACTGGAAATTGCAATTGTAAGGCATTGTGCACCTATATGTATTTATGGGACTCGTGTCTAATATTGAGGGAGCAAAATGCTTCCTGTCCCGTGTCAACGCTTCTGTTTGATTTTCATAGTCTTTCCGGATTAAATACACTTGGGAAGAACAAATGTCCGGACTATAAACTCTAGTTGTCATTGGTTGACATCTCGAATCCTGGGTAAGAAAACATTGTTAACTTAACATACATGTTTTAACCTTTTTTTTAGCTCACCTGGGCATGCAGTGCTCTGGTGAACTATTGTGATCACATTTTGTCTGGCGTTGTGTGGTGTGTGAAGTGCGTAGCTGGTAAACCACTCTATAGAGGCCACAAATATTACTAAATCTTGATGAATCTTAAGTCAGAATGTTTCTCTTTACAATCATCTATGCCGATTTAATCTGGGTCAAGTTTGTGCTTAAAGTCCGGTCAAATCTTAAAAAAACTTTTGTTACCATTCTAGGACCACATTTATCAGTCTTGATGAAACATGGTCAGAATGTTTCTTATGAAAATATGAAGGCCATTGTTGAATACGGATCAAGTGGGGTAAAAAAAACTTTTGACAAGTTCGGTCTTGAAGAGTTGGATGTCGGCAAATTCTGATGAGAACTTAAGGGCTATAATCATTAATGGCTCTCTTGTTGCAATTTCTTTTCAGATGACAAGTTCATTTTTAATTTGCATGCAAACCAGTCCCATAGCCCAGACTGGTTGCCCTTGGTTATGCTGGTCCCATGTTTATAAGGCCTCTGTCTGTATTCTTAATGGCAATCTCATCCCACAGTGAAAACCTACTGATAGTTTTCATGGCCTACATTTCTAACGTACATTGTATTTGTAAAATATGTAAATGGTATACTGTAAAATCATTATTATTTGTTGAACATTAATTTTTGGTTGATTCATGGTTTGACTGATCCTCAAATTGTAACTCTTCGGAAAGTGACCCATGCAAATCCCATACTTTTTTTCCCAAATCAGAATTCCACGAATTGGCATGCCAACATTCTTTTCGAAAAGACTGACTGGACCGTCTGTCTGGGTCTTTTTCCTAAATGCTTTCATCTCTTGTTACTCTGGTAATTAAAGCAACCTGCACATTCTATCCTGCCTAGCCTACACTATAATGTAGATTAGGCCTGGAATCTGTGCATATTGTAATGTCTATTCCTCCTTTTGAAGTGAGGAATATCAACACACACAAAGTTATTTACGGTGGACGTAGGAATTTTATTTTAATTAACACTTTAAAAAAAAATTCTACGTGCTTTCAGATACTGACCTTATTTTTGGTGCGAGTCTACCTACATGACTTACAGATAAATTTTGAGTTTCTTTCTGGTCCATTGATTGTTTACAAAGTTACTGGCCTTGAACCTTTTTTCTCGAAAATAGCTGCATTGGGTCTTTAAAGTGCAGCATTATGTTTCATAAACACAGCTCTTGTTAAATGTTATTCATAGTTATGTTTCAAATGTTCCATTTATTTTCAGAAGTTTGTAATCATTAATTGCATTTATTTTAAGAGCTTTGTGATCATTTAAGTGTTCCATTTATTGTCCCCTATTGACTTATGGTTTGCGCTCCGTCCGTCAGTCTGTCTGTCACACTTTTCTGGATCCTACGATAACTTTAAAAGTTCTTCATATTTTTTCATGAAACTTGAAACATGGACAGATGGCAATATGGAGATTATGCCTGTCATTTCATTGTGTTCCTACGTGAAAAATTCTGGTTGTTATGGCAACAAATAAAAAATCAATGGTGGAGCCGGTAGGGGACATCATTTCTTGGCAATAGTCTTGTTTCAAGAGTTTGTGATCATTTAAGTGTTCCCATTTGTTGAGGTAAGTGTTTCTTTGTATTTTTCACATATAAAAGAAAATTCTAAACCACGAGGTTTTCTTATCAGTCTGTTGAAAACTTGATAAAAGATCTTTTTTCTTGCATAAAGTTTTATTTTATTGAATACATTGCTTCCATTCAGTATAATGTCCCAGTGCAGACCAGTCTTTGTAGTTCGATGGTAGAGCGCCTTTTTTCTTGAAAGGAGGTCCAAGTTCAAATCTTGGCAGGACTTCTAACACTGGGAGATGCATGTAAATGTGTAATCTGTTCAGTGCAGTAAGTGCGCAAGTGTGCTTTTGTTGACAGTATGTCAATAGATTGTCATGTTTGGTACATGATGAACTGCATATATATCTCTAAAATGGCATGGCTCAGGGCTTTAATATTTGCAAACACTCTTGAAACATTGCAAAATCAGATCTAAACAGTTCAGTTCCTTGGGGCTGAGGTCAGTGATCCAGTGCTTGGCGCTCCTGATTTAGGGGCAAGATTCTGGCCTTCCGTTTTATTGGAAACAATTTTGACAAAGGGGAAACATTCTCAAAGTACACTTTAAACAAATTTCTTACATACATATACCATCATTTTATGGAAATTATTATTGGGGGATGGGGCTATACATGACTACTGCTAAATGAAGTAAAGCCCTGTGCTACAAGTATTTGTGAGTTGGTTCTATGAAGAGAAGATGACAGTCTGACTTATATAAGTACTTGATGTCACCTGCACTTTGGTCTGAGAAACCTTTCACACATCCGGTATTTGAAAGAATGCCTTTATGAAAATTACTTTGGCGCTTTTAAGTGTTTCAATTGGTTCTATGAAAAGATCAGTCGGTAAATAAATGTTTTCATGGAACAGTTGCTGTTTTCATTTTTTATGTGCCAATAGAGGCATTTGTAGTAGAAATCTTCTACACATCTTAGATTATTATTTTTACCATCATAACTTTCAGTGATGAGACGATGACGAGGCTGATTTTTAATTGGCCGTTCTCATGGAAACAGTTTTTGTCTCCCAGAGATTGTATCAGTTTCAAGTATTGATGTCATATGAGGCATTTGTCTGAGAAAGTTCAAACAGTGATCAATATAATGCTTGATAGAAAGTAAATTTTGTGATGCCGCTGCAATCCTGTATGCAGTGTAAGTTGCTACATATTTGCTTCATTTTGGCATTAATCAAAGATCTTTTTTCCTTGCATAACATTTTGAGTTAATTGCTTCCATTTGATATATGAATGTCCCAGTGTAGACCAGTCTTTGTAGTTCAATGGTAGAACGCCTTTCACCTTGAAAGGAGGTCCAAGTTCAAGTCTTGGCAGGACTTCTAACACTGGGAGATGCATGTTAATGTTAAATCAGTACATTTCAATTAGTACTCAAGGTGTTCTTGTGAACAGTATGCCCTTCGGTTGTTATGTTTTGTACACTTTTGGCTCATTGCCAATCAAAGGTAACACATTAATCTCAATTTTTCGATAAGGACCTGCATTATGTAGGTCAACTAAGCTAAACATAGATTTAAACGATGAAAACTTAAAAAATCTCTAAACCCACAAGGGTCAGGGCTTTGATATTTGGTTTGTATCATGGTATGGTAGTTCTCTACCAAGTTTCTTAAAATCATGCCCCTGGCGTCAAAACTAGCATGCCATAGGGGTCACATTTTATCCCCCGCAAAAGGCGGAGGGATATAGAATTGGCGTCATTCCGTCCCTCCATCTGTCACAAAACTTTTCAGGTCTATATCTCAGATACCATACAAGATTTCAACATGAAACTTCAAGGGTGTTTAGATATGAATAAGAAGTGCCATGCACACGAACCATAACCACTCACTTTCTTAAATANTTCGATGGTAGAGCGCCTTTTTTCTTGAAAGGAGGTCCAAGTTCAAATCTTGGCAGGACTTCTAACACTGGGAGATGCATGTAAATGTGTAATCTGTTCAGTGCAGTAAGTGCGCAAGTGTGCTTTTGTTGACAGTATGTCAATAGATTGTCATGTTTGGTACATGATGAACTGCATATATATCTCTAAAATGGCATGGCTCAGGGCTTTAATATTTGCAAACACTCTTGAAACATTGCAAAATCAGATCTAAACAGTTCAGTTCCTTGGGGCTGAGGTCAGTGATCCAGTGCTTGGCGCTCCTGATTCAGGGGCAAGATCCTGGCCTTCCGTTTTATTGGAAACAATTTTGACAAAGGGGAAACATTCTCAAAGTACACTTTAAACAAATTTCTTACATACATATACCATCATTTTATGGAAATTATTATTGGGGGATGGGGCCTATACATGACTACTGTTACAAGTATTTGTGAGTTGGTTCTATGAAGAGAAGATGACGAGTCTGACATATAAGTACTTGATGTCACCTGCGATTTTTCTGAGAAACCTTTCACATATCCGGTATTTGAAAGAATGCCTCTATGAAAATTACTTTGGCGCTTTTAAGTGTTTCTATGAAAAGATCAGTCGGTAAATAAATGTTTTCATGGAACAGTTGCTGTTTTCATTTTTTTATGTGCCAATAGAGGCATTTGTAGTAGAAATCTTCTACACATCTTAGATTATTATTATTTTTACCATCATAACTTTCAGTGATGACACGATGACGAGACTGATTTGAAATTGGTCGTTCTAATGGAAACAGTTTTTGTCTCCCAGAGATTGTATCAGTTTCAAGTATTGATGTCATATGAGGCATTTGTCTGAGAAAGTAATAACGGTGATCTATATAATACTTGATAGAAAGTGAATTTTGTGATGCCGCTGCAATCCTGTATGCAGTGTAAGTTGCTACTGATTTGTTTCATTTTGGCATTAATCAAAGATCTTTTTTCCTAGCATAACATTTTGAGTTAATTGCTTCCATTTGATATATGAATGTCCCAGTGTAGACCAGTCTTTGTAGTTCAATGGTAGAACGCCTTTCACCTTGAAAGGAGGTCCAAGTTCAAGTCTTGGCAGGACTTCTAACACTGAGAGATGCATGTTAATGTAAAATCGGTACAGTTCAGTAAGTGCTCAAGGTGTTTTTGTGAACAGTATGCCCTTCGGTTGTTATGTTTTCTACACTTTTGGCTAATTTCCAATCAAAGGTAACACATTAATCTCAATTTTTCGATAAGGACCTGCATTATGTAGGTCAACTAAGCTAAAAATAGATTTAAACGATGAAAACTTAAAAAATCTCTAAACCCACAAGGGTCAGGGCTTTGATATTTGGTTTGTATCATGGTATGGTAGTTCTCTACCAAGTTTCTTAAAATCATGCCCCTGGCGTCAACTAGCATGCCATAGGGGTCACATTTTATCCCCCGCAAATGGCGGAGGGATATAGAATGGGGGCCTTCCGTCCCTCCATCTGTCACAAACCTTTTCAGGGCTATATCTCAGATACCATACAAGATTTCAACATGAAACTTCAAGGGTGTATAGATATGAATGAGAAGTGCCATGCACACGAACCATAACCACTCACTTTCTTAAATAAGAGTTATTGCCCTTTGTTGTTTTTTGTATGATGTAATTTTTCAGGGCTATATCTCAGATACTATACAAGATTTCAACATAAACCTTCATGGATGTATAGATATCAATGAGGAGAAGTGCCATGCACAAGAACCATAACCCTACACTTTCTAAAATAAGAGTTATTGCCCTTTGTTCTTTTTGTTCTGCACCTATCAATAAACACAATGTAATTGGCGGGGGATATCAATTAAACTAATTTGCTTGTTTGACTTGAAAATACCCTTTATATAGGACTTTTTCTGTAGAGCTGTACAGTATCTCCAATCACATATGAGCCTGAGCCATGAAACTTACTTACCAAAGTTGTTTTCAATAACCTGGGGCTGAGTCACATGCAAAATCCATAAGCCTAAAGGCAAGGTCAATGTCACACATTGAAGAACTATTCATAATTTAGCCATGACTTCACTATGCAAGAATGGATTTTGTAATAACTTTCTGCAATTGTTTTCCATTATCTGGATGTGTGTCACAGGTAAGACTGGTCTCAAGGGTCAAGGTCACACACTATGGTCAAATGTTACAAATTTTGATTAAATGTGCTTTGTTGTGTTAGGATTCTACCATACATCAAATAATTTTCAAATGCAATGATGGAATTGTTCATCCTTATCAGGCAGTGAGCACACTGCTTTGCAATAACAGAGTTATCACAATTTTGTCCGTAAAAATATCTTTAAAAGCTTGTTTTGGTTAGTTTCAATTTAAACTTGGTGGCGAGTATATAAACGGATCGATGTTTGAGGTGCTGGAATTTTCCTTACACACCATTTATTAAGGGCTAAGACATAGAAAGTATATAAGATTTCTATGTAAGAAAATTCTCATTACAAGCAATTTCTCCCTTTATCACAATGCTTTAAATGTTAATGATTCATGGGATAGATACTGCATTTTATTTTCTGCTGCAAACCTATCACAGGTAAAAATGAGTTATAAACATAATTAAGAAAAGATATATTGGGTGTGTGGGGTTAAGGTCAATTGGGTGTGTGAGGTTAAGGTCAATTGGGTGTGTGGGGTTAAGGTCAATTGGGTGTGTGGGGTTAAGGTCAATTGGGTGTGTGAGGTTAAGGTCAATTGGGTGTGTGAGGTTAAGGTCACTCTTAGGAGATATCGAAGAATTGTTTGTACTCTATAACATGAAAGCAAATTGAGCAATTTTAATGAAGTTGTATCAATTTATTCCTTATTTCAATGGGACTGGACATGGGATGGGTGTGATAAAAGTCAATGTCTGTGTTACTAAATATAGAAACATGCTTTGGGCTTACAATAATGAAAACTAATTGGGTTATTGTGATGGAAGCATGTATAAATTGTCCAACAACTTTATTTTTTTGTTTTCATTTTGGGCACATTGGTTCAAGGTCAACATTCAAGGTCACTGTTAGTAAATACATTGTATAGACAAAAATACAAAATGTAGTCTTAAGTGTCTCGTAGAATATTTGGCAAATTAAAATACTTCTAAATTGCCTGAAAACTAATTAACTTGCCTACGTTATAATCAGTTTTGGTTTAGAAAAAAGTGCCAGAAACAAGAATAAGAAAAGTCGTCACGCTGTCCTCCAACAGCTCTTGTTGTTCTAGTTTGCTGTGGCAATATGGATATGGTGTCCGCCTAGCGATGGGGTTCGATCCCCACTGTGGGAGCGTTCTTTATATCTCCCCCAAAGACACAAAGTACCGGTTCTAGTCCCAGGAAACGGACTCGAGAGCTTTTCAATAAGTTTAAGCCTTTTGATGCAAACGAGGAGACTTCATTGAAAAAACAACATGTAAAGCATTAAACCTTCTTTTCACATAGCGAAGCTCATATGTTCATCCAGCACTTGTTTATATAGCTTGAGCTTTCAATTCTTCTTAAACAGCTTATTGGTCTCGCTCACATGTTCACAGCTGTAGGACCTTCATGTGTTTATGATCGTAAAGGAATCAATAATGGCAGCGACCACTCTTGGCAGAATTATGGCCTTTTGTCTGTTTCAAGCTCATACCAAGCACAACGTGTTGTGCGTATTGTGACATGTGCTGCATGTTGTACATTGTCAACTCTATGCGTGTTACCATTCTAGAGGCAACATTTTAGCTCACGTGGGCAAAAGGTGCCCATGGCGAGTGTGATCACCTTTTGTCTGTTCTTTGTGATGCGTTATCAACAATTAAGTGTGCACCCTCTACTGACACATCTTCATGAAACTCGGTAAGAACATTTGTCCCAATCTGCCATTTTCAAAACTAGGTCACATGGGGTGAAAAACTAGGTCACTAGATCAACTTTTTAAAAAAAGCTTGTGAACACTCTAGAAGTCGCATTTTATGCCCAATCGTCATGCAGCTTGCTCCAAACATTTATCACAATGATATCTCTGCAGAGTTCGAAAATGGTTTCAGTCCGTTAAAACAAATGGGTATGTTTTCCTAAATTTTCTTTCATGAATATAGTGTACATGACTCTAGAGATCAAATTTACTGCAGAAATCTTAATGAAACTTGCTCAGAACATTGGTCATAATGATGTCTCAGCTGAGTGTGAATTGGATGGGGTGAAAATAAAGCTCGCTATGTCAAAAAAAAAAAAAAAGCTTGAACACATTCTAGAGGCATATTTATTTCCCAATCTTCTTGAAACATGGTCAGAACATTTGCCCCAATAAAATCTCTTTGGAATACGAAACTGGGTCAGATGGGTTCAAAACCTAGGTCACTAGGTCAAATTAAAGAAAAAAACATGTGAAAACTAGAGGCCACATTTATTGCCAAATCTTCATGAAACTTGGTCAGAACATTTGTCCCGGTAATATACACAGGGTAGTATATATAGTATATAGTAAAAAAATCGAGACTTTTCCCTGTGGTAATATATCGGTGTAGTTCGAAACTAATACGCTACGGGTAAAAAATAAGTTACTTGGCTAAATAAAGAAAATGCATGTGAACTTTCTAGAGCAAACGTTAATTTCCCAATCTTCATGAAACTTGATCAGAAGGTTTGTTCCAATGATATTTTAAATGAGTATGAAATGTGGTCACGTGTTTACGTTTTAAATGTCAAATTAAAGTAAAAGCCTTCTAACATTCTAGAGGTCAAAGGCTCTCTGGTTCATTCAATCATAATGAAACGTGATGCGAATGTTTATCTTTATAATATCTAGACAGAGTTTGAATATAGGTCACATGGGTACAAACACTAGGTAACCAGGTCGAATCTAAGAAACCTTGTACCACTAGGGAACGCCAAAACCCTTGAAGAAACGTGGTCAGAATGTTAATTTTGACAATATCTAGACCAAGTTTGACGGCGGTTCACGTACATTCAAAAACTAGGTCACCACCAGATCAAATCTTTGAAAAAAACAACAAACGATCTAGAAGCCACATTAATAACTCAATCTAGACGAAACTTTAATGTTTATTTTGACAACATCTAGGCCGAGTTCGAATGTGGTGCTTCGGTTATCGCTCCTCTTTGGCCATTGACCCTCCACTAGTCTTCACAAAATCGTATCCTGGTAATGCAGGGTTTTAAAGGTTATGTAATGGTTTCACGTTAATACGTTTAAATTGTATCGTTTCGTGATTTGCAGAAAAAACGTTTACACAAATCGGAAACGTGTAAACGGCATTTAAAAGTTGTAATTAAAAAACAATTATTTTAATATGTTACGTTTTATAATGATATAACATTAGAAAGTTAATTCTTCAAATGGATTCGACAGCTGCTTTGAGAGACTCCAAAGTTGTGTATCAGCACGTGCACCATACGTGCCCAGTTCCCAAATACCGTAACCGGTAAACGTAACAATGTTATACATGTATATACACTTTTTTCACATCATCGCGCCTAAGTACATGTATACTCATAATAATTTAATACAACAACCGCAGAAAATATCCACTATACGGTAAGTCATAAGCGGTCTACGCGCCTAGGCACGGAATGCACGAGAAAATTCTCCCGCCGTTGGCATCGAACAGCATCACTGTAGAAAGATAGCGAATGAGATAGAACAAGGAAAGTTCCGGGAACTTTTTGACGAAAATAGATTACCGCCACCGGTATGTGGTTCCCCCAAAAGAAAAGAAAAAGTAATCTTCGTTTCTGGTTTTAGCGTCCGCATATATGCAGTTAATTAGGGATTCCGTGAATATTTTATCGTTACCAATCATTGTTGTAGTTGTATGTAAAATAAATGTACTGCGAATAAACCATCAATTGTTGGTAAGTTTAAACGAACGATTAAAACACAACTTATTAAACACATTTCTGCCTTCATCATACTTCGTCATTTGTATAAAAAATTGTGAGTGTAACCTAACGCTTCGAAAACGACGCTAACAGTTTCGTTTAAATGATTGCGCGAATGCGATGCGCACTGAATATGTACATCCGGAAATATTTTTACTTTCGGTTTAAAAACGGTAACGATTTGTTAATTTCATTTCGTTTAAACGTATAGAAACCTGTAAACGTGATACTCTTAATGTTTTGTGCACTGTTTATATAATACATGTGCTTTTATTGTTTCCTCCTTAATCCACCAGTTTTGAAACTTGGTAAGAACACATGTTTTGTCTCTATCATATTTCAGCCGAGTTTACAACTGGCTTATGTGGGGTCAAAAACTAGGTCACTATATCAACTTTATAAAAGTTTTGATGAATTATCACATATACAATATTTACCTGTTTTATTTTTCTCTCGCATTTTTGATCAGCAAAACGATGTTGACTGTGTCAAATCTTTTTCCGTAACGAACTGCATCATGTGCAGACGTTATATCAAGGGATTTCACTAGTTGCAATAATTCAACTCTCAGCTTTACAACCCAAAGGTTTATATGGACTAAGGTTTCACATGATCTCTAGCTATACCCACGACTCAAAAAGAACCAACGACTCAACAGGAACCTACCATATATGGTGGAGTCTGTTTGAATGCTTTGTGTTATTATATATATAATGAGTATTGGGTACTAACTATTACATTTGTCAAGCTTTTGAATTGAAACTTGAAAAAATGTCATCTTTATTTGTAATGCACAATTTTCACGTCACCCTCGTGCAGTGATTCACACGTTCCTGAATTATGTACTCTCCAACATAGCCCTTTATTTCTGAGTTATGATCCCTCGAATTAAGCTTTGGACATGGCTGCTTTTCCTTTGATAAAGTGTGCAGGTTTTGTATAGTTGTGTTTTTTTTTGTTTTTGTTTTTAAATATTTTTTATCGAGTGCACCGGGATTGTTTCCCATATGGCCATCACCCCCAGAAAGATGTGTTAGTTGGTTACGGGGGATAGTGCAAGATACAGGAGACACCCCGTTCCAGAGGTGACCCTGGGTCTTTTAGTGCCCGGTGTATAGCACCTAGTACACTGCACCTCGGTTTAACGTCTCATGCGAAAGACGAGTTAGTAGGTTAGGTGCAGCGGGGGATCGAACCAGCGATCTCTGGATTGTGAAGCCAGTGTGTTACCACTAGACCACGGATCCGCTACAA
>VMBQ01000729.1:163883-224001 GCA_007657795.1 Dreissena rostriformis | reverse complement strand
ACACCCACCACCACCACCCACTCACCACCACCCACCCACCACCACCACCCACCACCACCACCACCGTTCACAGAAACAAAAAACGTATTCACACAATGGCTACCACTACAACTGACAGCCCATATGGGGGGCATGCATGTTTAACAAACAGCCCATGTTCATAAAGTACTGGATTATTATGCTGTTGGAAAATGTATCGGCATGTTTTGTTAAGTTACAGTGAGTGCTTTCAGTGTTTAAGCTCTGCCCATAATTATTGCAGAATAACCCATAGACGATTTTCTTCTTTGTTTATATGAAATTTGACACCTGCCGTGTTAGAAATAGACTTATAGAGAGGTATAGAGACCTAAATATCTTTAAAACCATCTTCTCTTAAATCACTATTCTCACAGCCTTGATGTTTGGTATGGATCAAAACTGTGCATTCCCATGGGTCACGTATATTTAGTTCACCTGAACACAACATGCTTATGGTGAGCTTTTGTGATGACCTTTTGTCCATCATTCGTTGTCCATTGTCGGTAGTGTTTAGTCAAAATTTACCTCGTGAACCCCCTAGATGCCACATTTATCGCCCAATATTCATTAAACTTGATCAGAACATTTATGCAAATGATATGTTGGACGAGTTTTAAACTGGGTCACCTGGGGTGAAAATCTTGGTCACTAGGTCAACTTAAGAAAAAGCTTGTGAACAATCTAGAAGTCACATTTTTTGCCCAATCATCATGAAACTTACTCAGAAACTTTTTTTCTAATGGTTTGGCTATAGGGAAACCTTTACCACCTTCACTGGGTTCTTTTGAATTATTCAAATGAAACATTATCGAAACAAAATGGAATGTTTTCACTTTTTTCATAGGCCAAAACTCGCTTGTGCATTGCCATAACACTATAATTATGATAAATTTATAATAAGTATTGAATCAACGGTGGTTTTTGTGGATGCATTTTTGAACTACATTACTTGCTACAAAAACGATTGAGCCTCTCTCTGTGAAAAGGGGGTTTAATGCATGTGCGTAAAGTGTCGTCCCTGACTAGCCTGTGCAGTCTGCACAGGCTAATCAGAGACGACAGTTTCCGCCTTAACGGGATTTTTGCTAAATATCATAAAAGCGGAAAGTGTCGTCCCTGATTAGCCTGTGCAGACTGCACAGGCTAATCTGGGACAACACTTACGCACATGCGTTCAACCCCCTTTTCACAGAGCGAGGCTCAAATATATTATTATTGCCAATAACCAAGTGGCCACCAATGGTTTGGGACCAGACATCATTGAGATGTTGGCCATTACACTCACTATATTATGGCAAATTATTTATAATAAGTAAAGAATCAACACTGGTTTTTTGTGTGGATGCATTTTTGAACTAATTAACTGACTACACAAACAATTATATAATTATTGCCGATTTTCAGGCGGCCACCAATGGTGCAGGACCAGACATCATCCTTGAAATGTTGGCCAACGTGAACCTGCAGACAGACCTGGAGGTCATCAACAAGGGAGGCATCATAGTGGTACGTGGATTATAGGAATAACCAGGGATTTATACAAACAAATATATATATATTGTTACACCAATTGTCTTTACAATATAAACAAGACATACTGCAATAAATTAAACATAAACAAATAATAAAAGCTTGGGTCACCTATTTATATTGCTTGTTGATGAAACTTGATGACTGTGAAAGCTTCCGTCAATGAGAAACTTTGGAGTCTGTTTTTAAGAAACCAGTTCTTGTTGTCTTTGATCAAGGAACATTTTGTTTTGCTGCATGCTTAAATTGTGTTTTAATTGTATACTAGGTCGTTGGAAGCAGGGGCAATATAGAGGTCACCCCACGTTTTCTCATGCATAAAGAGTCCATTGTCAATGGAATGGCATTGTGGAATTCTCCACCAGTAAGTGCAATATAACACTGTTACAATATCCTATATGTGTCGTGTTCTGAGAAAACTGGGCATAATGCATGTGCGTAAAGTGTCGTCCCAGATTAGCCTGTGCAGTCCGCACAGGCTAATCTGGGATGACACTTTCCGCCTAAACTGGATTTTCGCCAAGAAGAGACATCATTTGAACGAAAAATTTCATAAAAGCGGAAATTGTAATCCCTGATTAGCCTGTGCGGACTGCACAGGCTAATCTGGGATGACAATTTACGCCCAAGCATTATGCTCAGTTTTCTCAGAACACGACACATATTATGATGTAATACTATTAGATAATTTAAAGTTTTGTGTACAATACACAGATATATTTGTATGAGTACACAGCTGACATACCATATTGGAAGAGCCGAATGTGAGTGTTCCGAGATGACTGTGGCATCGTGGGTATGGTGTCCGCCTAGCAACTGGGAGGTCACGGGTTTTGATGGGAGTGTTCTTTAGATATCCTCCAAAGATACCAAGTACAGCTTATAGCCAGGAAACAGACTCGAGAGTGATTCAATAAGCCTTTTGCTGTCAATGCAATCGAGCTTAGATAAATAGGTTTAAACTAATGTAAGTATGCCAGCTGTGTACAAGTACAATTATATAACGATATTGTACACAACGCTGTTAAATCATCTTTAAATCGTATACTTATGATGAGCTATTTTCATTATTTTCGTCAATTATATATAACAACCACAAGTCTGTTAAAGAGTGCGAGTGTTCATGTCATTTGTTTACTTTGTGTGACTTAAGCTATTAATATGTTATTAGAAAAATACACCTTCAGAGAATATTTTGAAAATCATTTCAATCATATTCAAATTTGGGATTTACTATTGAACCACGTTTTTGCATATGTTCAATAGGTCAAGTTTCAAAATCATGTAGATTATATCATACTTTTGTGATGGATTCGTTCGTAGTTGGATTGGAACTGATCGTTTAAACTTGTACCATCCAATAAGGAATTTATTGGATGAAAATGCTTCCAATATAGTAAAATATTGACATGTCATATGTTAGGAATGATTACAGCTGATTGGATGATATAAATAGGTTTATAATAATACAATAATATTTCTTATAGGCATGAATCAGCAGCCTCAGTGATTAAATGGGAACCATCTTCCAGAGAAAAAAGAATGCATTCTCTTCTATACAAATGTATAAAGTACTCTCAAAAATCAGTGTACAGTTTGCCAATTTGGCCACACCCCAGAGGTCACATGATTGATATATTCTAACATAGTGAATAACTTCTCCTCAGAAACTGCAAGCTCAAGGGTTTAATACTTGGTGTGTTACATCTTAAAGTGGTCCTCTACTAACAAATCATGCCCCATGGGTCAAAACAGGCCACTTTCGAAGGGTCACATGATTTATATAGACCAAAAGTGTACTTTAATTTAAAAATCTTCTGCTATGAAACCCCTAGGATAGGGGTTTAATATTAGGTGTGTTACATCTTATAGTGGTCCTCTTCTTAATTTTGTACAAATCATGCCGCAGGGGTCAAAACCGGCCACTTCCCAAGGGTCACATGATTTATATAGACCAAAAGTGTACTTTAATTTTAAAATCTTCTGCTATGAAACCCCTAGGATCGGGGTTTAATATTAGGTAGTGGTCCTCTTCAAAGATTGTTCAAATCATACCCCTGGGTTTGAAACTGGGCACTACCATTTACACAGGTGAGCCATCTAGATCCATCGTGGCCCTTTTGTTTTACTTGCTACCAAAATCAAAACTTTACTGTTACCATTTCGACCAAAACCTTCTTTAATTCTTTCATAAATAATGCTTCAATATTTGCTTTTTGCCCAAAACTATCTTTCTGTCATAATCAAAATTTCACTATTATCATTTTGATAAAAATACTCCTTCTGCATAAATCAAAATTTCACTATTAACATTTTGACAGAAACCATCTTTCTGTCAAAATCAAAACTTCACTTTTATCATTTGTATCAAATCCATTTTTATGTAACAATTAAACCTTTACTATTATCATTTGAATAAACACATCTTTCTGTCAAACTCAAAACTTCACTTTTATCATTTGAATAAACACATCTTTCTGTCAAACTCAAAACTATTATCATTTTGACCAGAACCATCTTTTTGTCATGATCAAAAATTCTCTTTTGTCATTTTGACCATAACCATCTTTTTAAAATAAAACTTCACTATTATCATTTTGACCAAAACAATCTTTTTGCGATAATCAAAACTTCACTATTATCATTTTGACCAACACCATCTTCAATTCTGTCACAAATAATACTTTAATATTTTCTTTTTTCCCATAGCCATCTTTATGTCATAATCAAAACACCACTATTTTCATTTTGACCACGGAGTGTATATTCATCTAGAGTCCATGTTTTGACCAAAACCATCTTTCTGTCAAAATGAAAACCTCACTATTATCATTTTGACCAAACCCATCTTTCTGTCATAATCAATTTGACCAAAACCATCTTTGTGCCGTAATCAAACCTTCACTACATGTATTATCATTTTGATCAAAACCATCTTTCTGTCATAATCAAAACGTCAATATTATCATTTTGACCAAAGCCATCTTTCTGTCACAATCTTTACAGGAAGAATGGGTGGAAATGCATCAAGGGATATCAGATGGACTTACAGCAGGCTGGCTCCAACCAAACGTCCAAAAGGAGTATCAGCTGGAAGAGGCTGGGTTAGCGCATGAAGAAGTTATCAACAATACTGGCACAACGGGAAAGAGGGTCATAATGATGTAACTTTAAGTGATCATGTTCAACAAAGTTGAATTAGATTTTGCCTGCTTTTTCAAACAAATGATTTGTAAAATTGTTTTATTAATAAAATGTTTATTCGGATTTTTTTTTTTTAAAGATATTACTGTTGTAAAATCTTGATTGTGATACATTTGTAAAGGAGAAATTAGGATTTTACATTTTTCTATTTGTCTCATTATGGTACCTAAGATAATGTACTGTTTACACACCACTTCATAAATCTATACATATTACAATTATTGATATGCACTAAGTAGAGCATGTATACATGCTCATACATTTTTATGCCCCCTTTAACCAAAAGGGGGTATATTGTTTTTGGCCTGTCTGTCATTCTGTCTGTCATTCTGTCCCAAAACTTTAACCTTGGTTAAAGTTTTGTCATAACTTTTGCAATATTGATCATAGCAACTTAATATTTGGCATGCATGTGTATCTCATCGAGCTGCACATTTTGAGTGGTGAAAGGTCAAGGTCAAGGTCATCCTTCAAGGTCAAAGGTCAAAAAATAAATTAAAAAAATCAAAGCGGCGCAGTAGGGGGCATTGTGTTTCTGACAAACACATCTCTTGTTTTACTTATTGACATGATCTATTTTTTCCAGAGTTGTTTTTCGCTGTAAAAGTTTCTCATGTTGATAGAATACTGATAAATTGTCAGCAAAAGGTCCAAAGTCAAACAGAAATCATATCGCCCTAAGGGTTTTCATTCAAACTATTGTCTTTCATATTTACATCTTTTCACATACACATTTATATAACTGAGATAACAATTTGAGTAGAAAATGGATGTAACGTTTTTCCAATTTATGATCTGAATAATCATGCTTATTTTGTAAAAATTGTTTAGCTCGTTGTGCATATTGCCATAGTTAATGTATTCAAGTGGGTGCCATGGATTTATTGTTATTTTGAATTGTTATATTTTGTGTGTTTTTTTGCTAGCCATAAGGCTTTGCTTTCTAAGTGCGATTTATTAATAATCAGAAAAATTAATAATTAAAAAGTCGTTGTGTTGTTTTCTAAAAAACACTGAGTTTGTTTGTCTTGCTCAATCTATCTTCAGTTGCATGACTTATACGTGTCTTATTAAACCATAGCTGTTCATAACCACGCACTAATGATACTCGTTAAAAGGGTCCAGCATTGTTTGTAACGTCGAAAAAGATGGGATGTTTGAAAAACAATTAATCCAAGTCGTGGTGATCCGTATAACAATTTCAACTCAGCATTCATTAATACTTCTCTAACCACCAGTTTTATCTAAACACGATGCATAACTATGCAGTGACTGTATCACAAAGTCGCCGTTCGAAATTGGACGGCTAAAATAGTAAAAGCGCTTACACTTTATGTTTGACTAAATTGTTATACACTACTAACTGGTGTTGCTTCATTTTGAAAGTAAAATATATTTAAATTAAAATAAATGGAGGACAATGCTCAGTCTGGTAATATTCCATAAGACAATATGTGTCGTGTTCTGAGAAAACTGGGCATAATGCCTGTGCGTTAATTGTCATCCCAGATTAGCCTGTGCAGTCCGCACAGGCTAATCAGGGATGACAATTTCCGCTTTTATGTAATTTTTCGTTTAAATGATGTCTTCTTAGCGAAAATCCAGTTAAGGCGGAAAGTGTCGTCCCGGATTAGCCTGTGCGGACTGCACAGGCTAATCTGGGACGATACTTTACGTACATGCATTATGCTAAGTTTTCTCAGAACACGACACATATTAAGACAAGTATATAAAGCTCTAATTTAAACATATGTTTCTGAAATAATCGTCTTGATTTATTTAGAAGCTACAGAATGCCATGTCATTTAATACGTGAAATGTAGCCGACACAAAGCGGGCGTTGAATCCATAAAACAACTACTGACATTAGCTTTTGGAAATAAAATACTTTTGATTGTTCATTACCAGTGTGGTTTTGGTTAGGAAAAATCGAAACAAAGTCTATTAATGAATATATATATCTTTGATTAAAACCGCGCACACTGTGATGGGAAGTTGTTTTAATGTTTGAAAAAGCAACATTTATGTGAATTGTTAAATAACTAATGTAGGGTTAGCCGTTACAAATTATAAGACGCCAAAATCCGATGTAGTGTTTACATTAGCTCTTACGTAGTACATGTACTTAATACAATCATTATTTATAATAATTATCGAACGGACACTGATACGGCGCGTTAATCGGCATTTAGTATAAAAAAGTGAACATACACATCACAATGTAAAACGTGCAATTTTCTACCGGTACAATACAATAGTTAATTCAACTATAATTGTGGTGGCTTTTCAGATTCTTAAGGGAAGTAAAAAAAGTGTTAAGAAACGTTAAAGTTTGAAATAGCTTTTAGATAAGTGTGAAATCCAATATCATTACATTTAAATGTTCATATTATGCTCGAGAATGGCTGTTTTCCCCGATACATTACATATGAAATAACACTGACAATTAATTTTGTAAAGTAGCGATAATACTTCTACGATTGAATATCCACGTGAATATTTATAAACATTTAATACTAAGGTTGATGAAATATTCAGAATAAAATGCGCAAATTGAAAATCATAACGCTTATTTTACGGACTCGATCGTTTCGAAGTGAACAAATGTAATTTATCTGACGAGATTTTTGCCCGTTTAAGGAGATAACTGTATTGCCAAATAGTAGGATAAACATCTAATTCACCATATAAATTTTACTTTTCCCTTACTGTGTGAAAATATAATCAAAGCAAATATTTCAAAATATAAACAACTGCCCATCCGTCTTTGTCGTTGGCATCTGTATCACAGTATCACCTATTTCGTGGCAATAATTTATCTTTCCACTGTCAAGCTAAAATTTCAACAGTAAGCATTCTTTTCTTTCAGAAATTAATACGTTATAGCTAATTTTCTTTCAACGTTATCGTCTTATAAGAATTTTATCATTATCATCAGAATATTCATGCTGGGTTTTGACTTTATTGCAACATATGTTTTTACATTTGGAAATTTACCGCCATTTTTATTTACCTTGCTACAGTAGGGGTTTTTAAACAAAGATATTTGACCATAAAACGTCAGTATTTCATTTCCGGGACACCGGGTTATTTATTCTGCTAAACTTTCTAACACATTTAAGCACAAAAAGGACGTGAAAACTACAAGTAAATAAATACCTATCTTTCTTATGATGTATCAACCGTATATTTTACGTATTTAACACTAAGTCAGTTATTTCGCTAAAAGGTTCTCATACGTCCACTGCGCTATTTTGCAAAACCGACAACGGCACACTGGTTGAGGTCCGTTTTTCAGTATCGTAAGTTAAGTTATAGAAACTAAATATAATTGGAAAGTTATTGCTGGCGCACATGTCAAAGGCGGTTCCAAAGGGGGGGGGGGCGGACGCGGCGTAAAATCGCCAAAGTTAAGTCAATTCATTTGATGTTTCACACATAACTTGATCTAAATCACCTTTTTAAACTCATGTTTCTTCTTTTTACGTACACAACATTTCCCAATAATCACAGACAATCGTTAAATGTTTTAATTTAAGACTCTCTGTCGCCCGGTTTTTTAAGTCGAACTTTGCGATTCTGATGTATCCCTCATTTTGTACATTGATTCTCTTTTCGCTGCATTTTATGTCAACAAAGATGGATACGTCAACGCAAAAACGAACGAAAATGCAGAAGACTACTCGCCGCTAGCCTGATAACCGTCGGTGTGTTCTTCTTTATAGCATTTCTTCCGGCTATATCCATCCGTATTACGTATAAACTATGCACTGTTTTTGGCATTATAAGAAGGTACTTTGATGAAAGTACAAATGTACATAAGGCATGACATGCTCGAGAAGTGGTTGTCAACGCCTTCAAAATCACTAAAATCGTGGAGTCCTGTACCCCCCGCAAATCTTTCAATATCCCGCCCCCCCCCCTTACCAGAAATCCTGGATCCGCCCCTGCATGTTTTTACTATTAATACTAGTCGAAGGTATGTTTTTATTGGAATTGCAGCTTAAAACAGATGTGCCTTCCCCCTAAACTAATTGCATTTGAAAATCACATTTTGCTCCAGAGCGTCATTTTTGCAACAATCCCAAAGTCGCTACGAGCATCACATTGGTCATCATCAATATATAGGAAAGAATTGTTTATATTTTTAATAAAAAAACACTTTATTAACCATTACAAAAAATAAAATAAAAGCGATAAGTAAATTAATGTATTAACTGTGCCATGTTTCTGAGCAGCACTAAATGCGTATACATCAATGAATTGTTTTGAAAATGTAATAATAAAAAACGAAGTCATCAAATGTCAAAGCAATAAAGAGATGAATTTCTTAACTGTTTCATGTTATTCCATGTTATTTTCTTCACGTCGGAATAAACCCGATTCAGATTGCGATGATAACAGGTATATATTTCTCACAGATAGAAGTGTAACTTAGTTGTATTTTTGAAATACTTATTCATTGTTCGAATGACTTTATCGATGCAGGAAAAAAAATGTTGATATAACTCGTTAGTTCATGCCATTTATGTTTAAAGTTGAATTTAATGAATTGTTAAACAACACCATTGAAGTCATAAATATACATACGTTCAGGATATACTGTGGTGGATCTCTAATTAAACTAGCGTATTATTCACCTTTGAATCTCATGAAAAAATATACAACTAGTACCTATTACAAATACGGAACACAAAGCCAATGAACATTCGCGGTAATAACACATACAACTTAATATTTAATATTATAATGCATTTTTTGGAACTGTATTCCGCGCTGCCCTAAATCGACGATACCTTTTACATTTCCATTAAGATCATTGTGCCGTACTACGGAATACCGTTAGGGCCATCGTGGTTACACATTAAAATCCAGAGGGCGACAATGCGATAGTGCGATAGTACGATGGCGACAATGCGATAGTACGATGGCGACAATGCGTTAGTACGATCGCGACAATGCGATAGTACGATGGCGACAATGCGATAATACGATGACGATAGTACGATAACGCGATAACACGATGGCGACAATGCGATGATATGATTGCAGGACAATACGATGGCGACAGTGCGATAGTACGTTGGCGACAATGCGATAGTGCGATAATACGATGACGAGCGACAATACGATGACGACAGTGCGACAATACGATGGCGACAGTGCGATAGTACGATGGCGACAATGCGACAATGCGATAGTGCGATAATACGATGACGACAGTGCGACAATACGATGGCGACAGTGCGAAAGTACGATGGCGACAATGCGATGATACGATGGCGACAATACGATATGACTATCGCATTGTCGCCATCGCACTATCGCATTGTCGCCATCGTACTATCGCGTTGTCGCATTGTCGCCATCGTACTATCGAGTTATCGTACTGTCGTCATCGTATTATCGCATTGTCGCCATCGTACTATCGCACTGTCGCCATCGTATTGTCGCACTGTCGTCATCGTATTATCGCACTATCGAATTGTCGCCCTCTGGATTTTAATGTGTAACCACGATGGCCCTAACGGTGTTCCGTATCGTGCAGCATAAGTATCTTAAGTATCTGGATGTTTTTTTTTTAACATTGAACTATTTGCTTCTTAGAGTGTCTTTTATCTATCCATAACTGTTATTTATATTTCATTTACCATATACCCGTTTAAATTCCTGGTTCTGGATTTAGAAGCGAAAGAAAAAAATATCGTTAAAAAATTCCGATTACAATAAGCGAACATGTATAAATAACTTGTTTAGCAGTTTAGTAGGTGTTTTTATTAGTTTGCCTCAAGTATTATATGTCCGGATAAAATTCTACACCGTTTATGTTACAGTTGGATAGCCGCATTTTCATTGGTTTATTTGAAAGGCAAAGAGTGATCTGCTTGCAATCAGGAACTGACTTGGATTCGGAGAATAATATGTCCTCTACTTAAATGCGAACACACAAGGTAAAACACATGTTATCAGAATTGTAGTAGGATTTTAAATATTGACATATTTGTGAAAAATATAGAAAATGATTAAAGGATTAACAACTTGTGATATCACTTACACATTCGTGATTGGGAGGAAAATATCGAGAATAATTGCAAATTTTCATTTTAAAGTATGACAATTTAAATATTTAGTTAAAATGTGTTATTTACCGATCGCCGTGGCCTAGTGGATAAGGCGTCCGCCTTGGGATCGGGAAGTCGTAGGTTCGAGCCCCATGGGGAGCGTTTGTCTACGGATGGATGTTTGTCATGGGACTTGTTCCGATTAGGCCGGCTCGTGAGCCACGAGCGTTAAACATGAATGGTTACCGACTTCTATCCGCCTGGCGCCTGGCATAGTGATAGGAGTTGGGAGGTACATGGTTTACAAAAAAGGTGTCTCATAGGTCAAATTGGCTGGCCCTTTCAATAGGGGTGACACTATAATAAAAAAGACCTTTACCTTTACCTTTTATATATTTCGTTCATTATCTTGTTAAAACGTCTTTATACAATATTTGCTTCTTTTGAATTACTTGACTTGAATGAAGTATTGTCTTAACGCTCTTAAATTGTGCCTGACTCGACCGTTGTGTTTCAAATTTTCGAACGTTTAAGTGTCTTGAGGTTTGAACATATTTTTTTTCTTGTCGTTCTTATAATTAAAAACCCGTTGCAAAAGAAGAAGACTTGATTTTAAATTAAAAAGGGACCAACCCAGCGCGTGACAAACATCGTGTTGGAAGTTTTCTTACATAGGTACATTATTTCAATTTTGTGTTTGCCTTCTATTTCCGTTGCCTCATATTTGACATTATCAAAATACTGTGTATGTGTTTTGCCAAGGCTAACCTAAATTCTAATTTCGGCTTATAGAAAAATGCCATCTACAATACCATCTAAGAAAATATATGCACAAATATACTTTAAGTGTTGCTATGTTCTTGTAGTTTCCATAGTCGCTGTGCTTCTTTATATTGTTTTATGGTGTAAATATCAGTATAAAGCGCGATGAAATGTGTTTTGCAGCGATATTTAGTATACTTGTTTTTCTTCAGATTATTCGAAAAAAAACACATGACGAGGTCAAACAAAAGACGTTCAATAAAAATGTATGGCTCTAAAATGATATTTTCTCGAATAAACGTGTTGAGTAAAAGTGGTAGCAGTAGTTTGTCAAACATGACAGGGCATTATGTACATGCATAACGTTTTATGGCAATGTATCACTTGTAAAAACCAACAAAATCCATTATGACTGTCTGTGTTACTTTTTTGTCTGCAATCTCGAACTTGATTAACGCAAAACTCATGTCGAGTACTGCTCCTATTCAATCTATGGCTTGAAAAGCTACATTTTAATCCACTAAATATTTAAACCTATTTTCAAAGACAACCATTCATGCTAACAAAAGAATAAGAACAAAAGAAGCTACCCGCTACTACTCCGTTTGAATAGGACATATGACACGGTGCATGTTAATGGAACATCAATTGAAGTACCTTAATGCAATTACGATTGAATAATTATTAAGAAGGACAATAACAGATCAACTGCCGACCCCCTAACCAACCAATCAGTAGACAAACCAATATGGTGGTGCCAGTATTCGTCCTCCAAACGTTGTTATCAATTTGTAAATCCAATAACAGATAAATATTATTTTTAAATATTTGTTTTCAAAGTGTATAATTAATGTAGTCATGAAAGAAGTTGGTATGGAAGTGTTCTTAAAACTCAAGAAAGTATTCCCAAATGTAAAAACCGCTTGAAAACGTATATATCTTTTTTTGCGCTACTTGCTAATACTCAAAAGAAAAAAACAACAACTAAACTTTATAAAATTACAGTGCGTTGAAGTATAATCAATTTAACAAAATTACTGACGTTAATCTTTGTGGTCAAGTGACTTTATTTGTACACCCTTTACTTTTCACTTTTACTGCACTGTATTTTATCCAGGTAGGATCATAGCTGACTTTACACAGTTGAGAAGACGTAGTGGCAGCAATTGATATGAAGCTTCTACTTTTTATTGGAATAACGATTACGTTTGATTGTATACGTAAGTACCGGTAATCTAACGGGACCATTTCTGTTTCACCAGATGACGACAGTTTAAACAAGAAATTTAGATTAATTAGAAAATACTATTATCTTACTTTATAGAAGCATATGCTAGAATCCTATTGCTAACATTTATTATGTAATTATTGGATATAATATGCTTTTATAAGATGTGTGTGATGATATTATATGCCATACAATGTTATGATATTCTATGCCACGCTACGCTATGCCATGCTATGCTTAGCGATGATACGCTCACCGCTTCACTCCACATCACGCCACAACACACCACAACACACCCTACTACACAGCACAACACTTCAAGACACTTCACTTAATGCCATACCTTTTGGGTCCCAAGTGCATATACGCTCTAAAACTAAAATAGATGTGACCGCAGTCACAAAATTGTTATTGCTGTAACGGTTGGGCATATCACTACACTACACTACGTTACGCTACGTTACGATACACTACGCTACGCTACGCTACACTACACTTCACTACACTACACTACACTACACTACACTACAATACACTACACTACACTACACTTCACTACACTACACTACACTACACTACACTACACTACACTACACCACACCACACCACACTACACTATACCACACTAAATCACACTACACCACACTTCATATCATCACACCACACACTACTACACTACATTACAACATACAACACTACACTACACTACACTGCACCACGCAACATCACACTGCACTACACTACACACATGCACTACACTACACTACATTAAAATACATTACAGTACACTACATTAAACTACACTTCATTAAACTACACTTCATTACACTACACTACACTACACTACACTACACTACACTACACTACACTACACTACACTACACTACACTACACTACACTNTACCGTCTGAATGAAAAATAATAAATTACTTACTAACTAGGAAAAAGATTTTATTTTATCTATGCCAATTAGAATACATCTGGTGGTTACAAGGTAGATATCCGTGTTTTTTGCGCTTTAAAACTTAAAAATAATCGCGTTTGTCAAAATGGACGTATACGCATAGACATCCTACTTTCGGTTTTAAAAGCGGCACCGTTTGAAAAATAATAAATTACTTGCTAACTAGGCTATAGATTTAATTACAATTTTGCACACTTTCAAATTGCATATATATGTATTGATTACCATGTATTTCATTTCAATGTGTGTGGCTTCAAGTAGCTGCATGCCCAAATGTTTATCCAAGATGGCTGCCAATTAGTAATTGTATGTTAATTCTAGACAAGTTTTAAAGCACGAAATGAACAACGGCGAATAGTCTGTACAACTGATTAAAATCGATGTATTTCTCCCTATATAAGACATTTCAGGTTGACGTGTCAGTTTTCAATATTCAGGTTATACTTGCATAATTATGGTCAAACCAAAAGATTCGAAAAATGCAATTACAATTGAAGAATTATTTAGAAGGACAATATATCATTACAGACCAACGGCCGACCACCCAACACACCAATTAATAAACTTCAAACTTATTTATAAATTGGTAAATCCGATAATAGAACACTATAAAGAATTTATAAAAATTGCCTTTCAAAGTTTGCTTCTAATTTAGACATGTAAGAAATTTGTATAAAATTGCTCTTAAAACTGAAAGAACATATTCCCAAGTATGAAAATTGTTTAAAAGCCTATATCATGCATTATTGTGCTACTTTTTAATACTTAAAAGAAAAACAAAACTTAAATGTATAAAATTACGGTAAGTTAAAGTATTATCCATTTAACACAATTACTAACGTTGATTGTTGCGGTCAAGTGACTTTATTTGTACACCCTTTAGTTAATATTACTCTCATTTTTGCTGCAGTTTATATTATCCAGGTAAGCTCATAGCTGACTATACACAGTTGAGAAGACGTAGTTGCAGCAATTGATATGAAGCTTCTACTTTTTATTGGGATAACGATTACGTTTGATTGTATACGTAAGTACCGGTAATCTAACGGGACCATTTCTGTTTTAGCAGATGACGACAGTTTAAATAAGAAATTTAAACTAATTAGAAAATACTGTTATCTTACTTATACATGTCTTCTTTACAGTAGCAAGACAGTGCTAGAATCCTATGTCTAACATGTAGTGCGTAATTATTGGATATAAAATGCTTCGATAAGATGTGACGTGATTTGATGCTATTATATGCCATAATATGTTATGATTTACTATGCGATGCTTCCATACGCTATGATATGCTGTGCTTAGCTATTCAACGCACACCGCACCACTGCCTAATACGCAACACCACACCACACTACACCCTACTACACGACACTATACTTTAAGACATTTCACTTTATGCAGTACCTTTTGGGTCACACGTGCATATACGCTCCAAAACTAAAAACATATGTGACCGCAGTCATAAAATTCTTATTGCTGTAGCGGTTGGACATATTACTACACTACGCTACTTTACGGTATGCTACGCTATTTTACGCTACATTACGTTACGCTACACTAAACTACACTGCATTTTACTTCACTAAACCACATTACACTACATTACATCACACTACAATACATTACAACATACCACACTACACCACACTACACTACACACTACAATTCACTACAATACACTACACCACAATACACAACACCTCACCACACAAAACTACACGACACTACACTAACTATACTACCCTACACTAAATAATACACTCTACAGTATACTAAAGTATACTACACTTCACCACACTACATTACATGACAATACACTACACCACAATGCACTACAATAAATACAATACACTACACTAAACTTCACCAAAATACACTACAATACACTACACCACAATACACTTCACTACGCTATATTACATTATATAGATTCGTGCACATGGGGAAACTATGATGACTGCCCGTCGTGGCCAGCATGTTCAAAAAATTGCGGAGGTGGGTCAAGATGCAGAGTTTGCGAGTCGTGCTTCTGGAAAATTGACAAAACATTCTGCGAAAGTTGCAATCAGATTTGTATACATGGTTCTTTTTCTAACGGAGAATGTCAGTGTCAAATCTGGCGCGTGGGAGATTGTTGTGAGAGTACGTATACATTTCTACTTTCCGTACTTTTTATTTCTGTAATAAATAGCTTACATTTAAAGGCAGATTGTGGTTAATTATCACCAAGGGATTGAGACTTTAAGGTCACGCGTTCGATCCCCACTATGGGAGCGTTCTGTTGATTTCATCCAAAGATACCAATTACTGGCTCTATCCAGAAAACGGACTCGAGAGCGTTTTAATAAGCCTAAGGCTTTCAATGCAATCGAGCTAAAATAAATAAGTTTAAATTTTTAAAAGGGGTTCAGACAATAAGCAGTGAAAATTGCGTATGCATATCGAGTAGCATGGACTGTCGGGTACCCGTATTAAAACATTCTACAACAATATATTGTTTTACCTTTTTGTTTATAAGACACACGTGAAAATGGTTTTGCCTTTCGTAGCATGCACGCCAATAGACATAGCGCACTGTGTTCCTGGCCAACAAACATGCAGTGATACTCCAGACGATATTAGATGCACTCAGTGTGAGGATCCGTACTATGCTGGAAACGAGTACCACAAATGTTCAGGTAGTATGTGAAACCTGTAAACTAGAGATGATTTTAAAACATGAATGCTCCACACCTTACGCCAAGTCGTCAATGTGTGAGATTGTTGTTGTATGTTTGTAATATGAATGACCATAGCTAAAAGCGTTTTCCCGCGAACACGAAATGGTATATGAACAAAAAAACAGGTTTCATGGTACATGCCTTATGCTATTGAAATCGTGAACATATGACAATAACTTAACATTTGTTGTGCCCCTTTTAAATTTAAGTAAACGCTTCAACAGCAGAAATACCAAGGTAAGATCAATAATTTGTGAATTTGGTTGAACTGTTTCAAGATTTAAGAATGTAAAAAACTACTCAAATCACTTAGTAATCAGCATTGAAACAAACCCAGCAACAAAGTGTTGAATGTCAATTTGAAAAATAAAATAAAATCACAAAACAAAACATCGAATTCTTCAATTTCGACAGTTTATTATACTTTCTATGGTGTTCTGAGAGTTTTCTGTTGAAAAAGCCTTGTTCCCGTGGCCGTACAAGCAGAATTATAGTAGCTGAGTTATACAAATATACAAACTTCTTTCATTTTCGTTGTATTCACCTTTCATTAACTATTTGGATCGCAAGAGAATCTTCTGCCACCGGTGTCACGTGATAATTAACATGAACACATGTAAACATCCGTCGCGATACATAGAAACGTGGGTATGTTGTGTCGCTGAAATATTATTATCATGTTGTGTCAAACAGTATACCACATTTTTTCATGCACTGATGGATCTTGAAATCCCCGACCTTCTCCATATTCATTGCAATGTGTTTAGTTTCCCCGATCTGTTTTTCAGTCTGTCCAGCCATCACCCAGTGTAAGCATCGAAGCTGCACAACTGTCTACAACACCGTGTGCAAGGAATGCAATGAAAACAATACGATATTCAAGAGATGGAATCGAGATACGGAATGTCAACGTAAGAAGCGTTACACATATAAATGTTACAATGTGTACATATACGTATAACAAAACACGTTTGAATGTTCCGTTGGATAATAAACCTAATTCGTTGGTAAAATGATTTGTATGTATAAAGAAAGTACATGTATTGTATTTCAAATATGTAAACAAAGCTATAAATCCGAATTTGCATACTGTCTTTGTACTTGAATATAGAAAACAGTTTTCAAACATTTAATCTTTGGTATGCAACTATACATTAAGCAGCTTAATGTTATGATTAAACAATAATTAAACCAATGTGAACATTCTAAAAATATTTTAAAGAACAATACGTTATTGGGTATTTTCATGAATACTTATACACTGATTTGTTAATATAAATATATTGAACAGTAACATGTTTAATTTAATTGCGGAAACCTGCATATTTTTGGTATGTGCGCGTGGAACAACCACTATTGCTGGCCGGGAACATGCAGCAACACCGGACTGACCAAGGACTGTACATGCTCAGATGGCTTCGTCAAAAGATTGACTGTTGATTACGGTTCGATCAATGCCGGAGAAACAACGTGTCAGCCCAACACGCTACCTGATATTTTGACATGCGACACTGTGGCAGTTGGACCAAACGGCGAAAAGAAAAGAGCAACGAGCACTAGAAATTCAACGGCATGTCAATACCTAGAGGATATGTATGGCAACTTCCAACCGAGTATTATGGAGTTTAAAATGTCTTCGGAATTTTCAATAAATGTTTCACTTAGCAAGCCATCTTTCACCGCAGAAGAAAAATTTGGCATCAGCGATACAACAATAAAAATAAAGGTCCAGGCAGTGACAGGTAACTGTTTCTTTATACCTTGTACTTTACACTCTTGACTATGAGCTAATCATTTATGTGGCAAGTATGTTTTTTCATATTTAAAACAGTAATATTTATGTTGACTTCTTGAAGGTTCCTATCAAGCAAAGTCCACCCATACACAATTGGTTGATACATCAGCCAGCACAAGCGTGACTAAAGCACAACATGACTTGGGGCATATAACTGTTAATCAGACAGAGTATAATCTACAAAATGGAGCAGCGTAAGACAGTTTAAATTACTACATTAACGTAGGATTAACGATATATTTCCATTGAAAACAGAATTGAATCTGGAGAACATGTGTGTTTTAATATGACCTGTAATGTTTACTTTGCTAAACTTTGAAATGTTTTTTATACTGCAGACTTTGTTTGGAGTTTGAAGCAAAGGCGGGAGGGTACTTGAAAAGCATTGATACAAGGGCAGACACACATATAACATCAGGACCGGTTCCTTACACGAAGGTCCCCAAACAAAGGACAGTGTGTTACAGATACGATAACACACCACCGGAACATTGTTCCAAGTTGGGGTCATGCTCCTTCGAACCGTTAACGCTTCAGAAGCGAGTTACACGATCCACATCGTCGACGGTTCAGTTCAACGGCTGGATGGATCCAGTTCCAAGTGGTGGAGCAAGTAAAACAGCTTCGTCGATTGAAAGTTACCAAATAACTGTCAACGAAGTGCCTCCCTCCAACGGCTCTTTGAAAGTTGATTATACAAAGAACACATATACCAGAAAAGTACTTTCCTCCGCTGTGCATGAAATGGAGTTGAATCTGACATCCAATTCACCGCGACTGTATTGTATAACATTAGAGGTCAAAGATACTGCAGATAACGTTCGCCAAAGTAGAAGGTTTATGGTGTACGACAACACGAGCTTCATTGAAACATGGAAAGCCAATCCCTTTCAATTTGATTCAGCATCACCAGAGACGAACTTCACCTGGCAAACACATCACCATGACATTTGTCTGATTTGGGATTTGTCGAAGATGCAGATGACGTTCGACGCATTGGACCCGCATAGCGGACTGTACAACATTAAGTGGGAGTTCGGAATCGCCGATACGTCAACTGTGTTAACAAGTGGTTATATGTCTGTAATACAGATCAAAAACGTAAGCTGCATATCGCCATTTTGAATTTTTTCTCTTTACAATAAGTCGAATGTTTTACTTACACAGACTAACGTGCATTTGGTATATGGAAACAAATGGGTTTCCAGTATCAATATCAAACAAGTGAACTGATTAATTACTTTATATTTGAAGAGTATACTTCTTCATATTAAAAAGGTCTTTACGTTATTTCAGGCAACTTGCCCGACTGGAAATATAGATTGCTATTGCCCTGACATAGGAATGTGTGAATTTTTCAACTACTCAATCCCGCTGAATGAGCTCGTTGAAGCAGATAAACATACCGGGAACCACAACAGGAACTACTCTTTCACAATTACTGTCACTAACAATGCCTTGCTGACAACGACAGAGCATATCGATATACTTGTTGACGACTCTCCACCAGAAGAAGGAGTTATTTATGAAGGTATTGTATTGTACCAAAGTCGAGCTTGAAACTATATATTGTTATCGTCCCCAGCGAAAACAACAATGTGACGTTCATCAATAAATAATGCAATGATATCATTATCTTTATTAACATTTGGTGACGCCACTCGCTGCAAGTCCTGGTAAACAGATTCGTAAAATTAGTTCCAGTATATATAACTTTACTAACAATTGATATATGTTTCGTTACAGGCCCTGTGGATTATAGAGATATCGACTACACAAGTGAGGATTCCTTTGTTGTACACTGGCATGGATTTATCGACCATGAAAGCGGAATCAAACTCTACAGGTTAGGGCTTGCTGTCAGATGCTTAACAAAAGAGGAACTGTATATTTTTACAGAAGTGGCTGAGATAATGGTATATAAAGAGCTTACTGAGAAATCAGTTCGTCTTCCAGCCAATTTCACAGGTAAACGGTTTGTGACCATTATTGCTCTCAACCACGCTATGGAGTCATCAAAACCTGTTTGTTCGGATGGAATCACAAGAGACATCACAGCTGCTCTTATTCGCAACTTAACATTGGAGCATGCAACATGGACCAAGACCGTTTTCTGCCAAAAAGGACTAACGTATTTATTACAATCGAACCTTGAAAAAGTTCCACTGTACAACACTACAGCATGTTTAAGAATCTGCAATTTGACAACGGAAACCACGATAGCTGACTATCTTCTTACTCATATATCGGGAGGCAAAGATCATGATATTTCGGATTACCTTTGTCAACATCTGTCTCTGTACTCTAACGAAACGGTTGTATATATGCCCAACGATCATATCGTGCTGAATTGGGAAGTGGAAGAATCAGGTAGTCAAATTGATGACTTTTATGTTGGGCTTGGTCTGGATGCGACACAAAAGGATTCGCCAAGTTTGGTGGACTATATTTCTACCGATAGAAAACCATATTTTAAACATCGACATGAAGCAATTGGATCCGATGAACTGTTCTATGTCTTTATTAAAACAGTCAACAAAGCAGGATTGTCGTCTATCGCAACGTTGGGTCCTATATTGATCGACCAAACACCGCCACGATACAAATATATTCCACGAGTGAATATCGCGGTAGACACAATCGTGTTTGCCTGGGAATCAGATACCTTCCATGACGATGAACAGACAGTCCAAATAGACCAACTGGTATTTCAATTTGGTAGGTTGTTGTATTTATTTATTACGGAATGCATGATTCAAATTTATTATTACATAAAAATAATACTTTTTACATCCTTTAGGTCATGACGAAAGAGTTTCCAGTCCACTTCTTGAATGGCGATTAGAGTCTTCGTCACCTTGTCCCCCTTCTACTGGAGGCTGCTTCAAATACCCACTTAATCGTCTCCAGAATCAAGACACGGGAGATGGACTACTTTTATATCTCAGCGTTCACATATACAACAATGCTGGTCACTTTACGTCGATCAGAACCGAAACGTTCCAATTGCCTTCGCGATTTCCGCCAGGACACGGATACGTGATTGATTTGGATCCAGGAATGATGATCATTTCAACAGATACTGATGTCCATTTTACTGAACACAGTATGTGTGCTGGTTGGATGGGATTTAAACATCATGAACATGTTTCTCTGGAAGTGGGGATAGGATTAGATCGCACAACGGCAGATGTAGTTACATTTCAGAGCACATCAGAAATGACCAAAATCTGCCTTAATTCAAGTTCAATTGTTAACGACAAAGTATACTTTTTCATCGTAAAAGCAAGCTGTAGCGGGGGTACCACCATATCTGCGTCTAACGGAGTCCGAATATATAATGAAAATTTTCTGAAAAGTAAACTAGAAATACAAATCGGCAAAGATTGCTTATCCACCAATGTCTTGGAATTTAACGTTTCAATTGCAAACGACATTACGTTCATCAAACTTCCATTTGTTTTAATTATCGGGCAGCGATATGTTTTGTTCGCGGAAAATAGTGAATGGCAAAGTATACTGAGCATCAATACAAGTGACGCTCTAGTCCAACTCGAAGATAACAACTATGTTCTGATCCCTTATACCGAGAAACCAGCTCTTCAAGTACAGCGAAATATCTTAAAAGAAATTATATTGCGTTTGAAAATAAGTAAATGCCCTGCAGAGAATATCCTTGCGAACAATAATCAACTGAATATAAGCTGGGCCTTTCGTAATAGCGCAACAATTGAAGATATTGTATTTTCAGCTTCGTTTCTTCAATACGTGTCTGTTAACGGCTCGGATGTAGAACGTATATTCGCACCACCTCAACCCCCTGTTGAATCATCTGTTATTACGTTCCATGATATGAATTTGGAAGCACAAACACGGTATATGGCCAGCGTTCAGTTGTGCAACAATGTAAGATGTCTCAGTCCTATACACTCACGGGAATTTACAATCGAACTTGAAGCTCCTGATATTTCGTTAATAAAAGCTGACCTTAAAGTCGCAAATGCTGGGGAGTGCGTTGATATTAAAGCGCCATGGGAAATAATCGGACAGAGCGACAACGTTGCTTTTTATCAATGGTCTGTGAGTCGTAATGAAATAGGTGGTCAACTATTGTCTGTTTGGGAGAATGTGCTGCCCAATGGAACAGCCGTTAAGGTATTTTTTATATCATTTCATTACATTGACGTGTAGATTTTTGGAGTAAAAGAAGACGCATACTTTAAAGAATTTTTTTATATAACACAAACAATGCGTCAATGGATGCTTATTTGCAGGGAACATGTAATCTATATCGTACATGGCTGCTTACAGGTTGCGAAGTGCGTACGTCTCCCAGGCCACGGACATCTGACATCTGTCCTCTGCGTTCGGTTATTTTCCATGAGTGGTTTAGCGAAGACATCTTGTCACAAGATGAATAAAGGCGACATTGGTTCCTATTCCAAAACTGCTGTGTACGACTTTGATTCGTCGTCAGACAGCTGGGTCGTCATCAAAAAGGTAAACTGGATTCGTTATTAAATAAAATTACACGTTATTTTACCATTACATAGAACACTCTACTATGTACATATAGATGTTTTTAAATTTCAGATGCTGTCTAGTTCTGACATTGGTCAGCACTATGTCCTTCTTCACGATTCAGAAATGAACATAGGCAATGCTGATTCTTCAGTTACCGGTGCTTTGATGTACGGTTCAGAACGTTCAGTTATATGGTACCTTATGAAGTTGCAGTACGTTCCACAAACGTGTGATTCCGACATAAACTGCGTTGTAAAGTACGAAACAGTTCATGGATACATAGAATTGGACAGGAAATATATATCACTTAATGAATTATATTTCATATGCGCGTACTCGAATTACACTGTGATTGAACGTGAGCATTCCACTGAAGTTTTAGAAGAAATATCGTCGTGCAGCAATGGTTTCATATTGGACAGTTCTCCGCCTACGAAAGGTGAAGTGCATGTCCACAATCACAGAGGTTTTATAACAAATCCACAACACGTCATTGTAACATGGACTGGATTTGACGACAACATTGATGCCACCGTATTTGGGTACCCAGAGAAACTGCATTATTTCTCTATTGGAACAGGCAAGAAATTTGATATAGTAATAGCATCACGTCGTATTTGTGTATACAGTGTATACTTGCTTTTATATGCGTGTGGATTTTGATTCAATTAGGATTTTTTGAAACATTTTATAATTGTATTGAAAAAAACCCATCTATATTTAGGCACAAAGGCCGGTTCGAGCAATATTATGGAAATTATTGCAACTGGACTGGAAACATCTGCAATATTGAAAATGTACACCCCGTCTGATGGCAGTCACGTTTTCTTCACAGTTAATGGTATGAATGTTTGATTCATACCTGTTGATTTATGCAAAGCATTATCTTTCGTTTAATTAAATCGCTTAAATAGTGGTAAAATTGTAACCATAACCTTACTTTTTACATGGCATTTACCTGTTTCATGAACGCAAGAAAATAAATATAGGATAACGTCACCTTCGCATGATATAGTGATATTTATCGAACACTCATTTTAAATACTTCATGTATAGTTCACATAAAATCGAAAAACAGTAGTTCATAGCACATATGTATAGGGCATAAAGTATTTGTATGCATCGGAATAATATTTTCCAGCAACGGATTATGCCGGTTTGTCTACCAGCTCGGAGTCCTTGGAGTTGATCATAGATACATCACCGCCTTTGTGTGGCAGAGTTACGATTTTAAACAACCTTCAGAGAAGCATCTTCATCAACCAAGAAATAGCAACTGTTCGTTTCGAAGGATTTTCAGATCCACACAGTGGCTTGGACTATTTCAATGTCGGCGTTGGTACAATCAAAGGGGTAACAGATATCAAGTCGGAAACTGAAGTTTCCGGCGACTACCTTGAATTGAATTTAGCGCAGATGATCGACGGTCATCAGTATTTCATTATTGTGCAAGTATGTTATCGGCTTTATTACAATCTGTTTGTTATATTTCAATATAAGTGATGTATTCTTCTATGAAACGACCTTTATTTGTTTAATTTGCAAATTATTTACTTCAAATTCGCAATAATAGCTTAAGTGAATGCATCTGAATATATAATTATATTCCTACTAGGCAATCAATCGAGCAGGACTGGTTTCTAAATCTGTATCAAAACGATTCGTATTGGATCGAACCTCTCCTACCGGAGGACACGTTCTCGATGGGATCAAAGGAGCTGGGGTAAGTGTTATTTATTAGTATAAAGGGAACCGTGTTCAAACTTTTCTTAGACTGAAAACTTAATTAAAGACGTTTAACCCAGATATCGTACTAATGGTTGGAAGATATGCAAGCTACCAATGGTGCTGATCACATCGTTCCAAATGAACAATTATGTAACAAACGCTTATGAATGACAGTTGACGTCAAATTTTGAAGTATTTGTAGAACAGTACAGTTTGAATGGAGGTCTTCATTGTAAGACTAGCGTCGAAAAGTTTGATAGTGAATGAGGGTCCAAACTCCGTTTCCCCTTGCAAAACCAAATACAGCACCCCTACCCATTGCGTTGTATTATTCACACCGTCATTGATTCGACTAGCGATGTAAACCTTGGTTTCGGATGAGATCACATTGCATGATAATTATACCCTCGACTGCAACTGATAATTCTATGTTGATTATGTATGCGTTAGTTATAGAAACTATTGAAATAAATTAATGAATTGATCAATACGTTCCAAAATCTTTTCTAACTTAAAAGTTCATCTTTTGACAAAAAATATCAAACAATGAAACTCCAGAAATTCTATCAGGAGGAAAATTTTTGTTCTTATCCACTTCTTAATAACAGATCAACTAAAAACGTACACTGATTAAAACTGGTATCACCGCGTCAAAACGGTCTATGCTAAGCATTGGGGGATTTTAACCGGTTTTAAGGCTAGCAAAACCTCATACTTAGTCCAGAATTAATCATACTCGAAACACGCGTCTTAAAGGATCTTAAATTAAATGTACCTACAGACAGACAATACAACATGAATGCCAAAACGTTATGCGCGAAACGAATACTACACTCATAACTTTGATGTACTGAATGTGTTTAGAAATACAAACTTATCAAACGGCAGTAATAAATTGTGTTTCTTCCCCAGCCATAATTTAAAATAAGAAGCTTGTAATGACTTACAGGAGATTGATTACCAAAGTGATATCTACGTTATCAACGCATATTGGAAAGATTTTTACGACCCAAAGAGTGGCTTAGCATTCTTCAAAGTTGGTCTTGGAACCGTTCCATATCAGACCGACGTAAGACCGCTAAAAGATGTTGGAATGATGACAGGTAATACGGATGTTAGGATTCTTTTTAATATAAAAACACAAGCTATAAATACATAACGCGTTTCAGATAGTTATTGAACTTATTATACCATGCAGTTTATAAATGTTCTCGGAGATGATAAGTTTAACAACACAAATGTTTTACAATAAAAGACTAGTCTTCACTCTTAAACATGAGGTTTCATGGAAAGGCCCTTTTGTTCCTGGCCAAAAATACTTTGTGACCGTGGAAGCGTGTAACAATGCAAACCTTTGTACCAGACGTACATCAGACGGCCTTATTGTCGACAACTCAGCCCCAGTAAGCGGTCTTGTACACGTTGGTCCAGGGAAAGGTCACGACAAATATTTAGGACATCGGTATGTCGATCTACAATCTTTCTTTTCAATTTTTTTATTTCTGTTTTGTATTAATATTATGCAAAACTAACATCACTTTTGTTTTCGCAGATCATCTATTAGAATAAATTGGCACGGTTTCGAAGATCCGCAATCAGATATAGATCATTTTGAAGTATGTGTGTCGACCAATAATTGCGATTGTGACGTTGTTGTGCTATCAAATAGACTTCTCCACTCTTCAATTATAATCTCCAATATAACACTACCGATTAATATTTCACTTATGGCAACGGTTTGGGCGTTCAATGGAGTCGGCATGAATGTATCAAAGGCGTCTGATATTTTCATTATTGATGACACACCGCCAGTTGTAGTGAAAGCTCCGAAATTCTTACTGAAATACAACTCTGCAAATGGTAAACCGTCACAATGGGAAAAATCCATATTACGCATCGAATGGGAATTTAAGGACGACATCAGTCATATTGTTCGCCACGAGATTTGTTTAAAAACGCATCACGAAGGTCACACGCCTGTTGAGAGGCTTGTCTTAGGATCGGAACGCCACGTGACTGTCAGTTTAGAAGGGAAGAATTGGCTTAATGACGGTGACACATACTATGCAATTGTAACATCGTGCAACGCTGCCGGACTATGCACTTCTAAACAAACAAGCGACCTTTTAATTGATTCTACTCCACCACACCTCGGCGGATTTAAACAACCTTTGAGGTGGACGAACTACAATGATACACTTGGAAATAAAGTAACCAATTTATCCCTGACATGGTACGGGTTCCACGACCAGGAGTCCGGAATTGAAAACTATTACGTGACGGTCTCGAGGTCCTACAGTTTCCATGAACTTTCAAATGGAGCAGTTACTTTAAGAAATACTAATGGACGCGAAAGCCTTCAAACTTCATTCGTACTGACTGAAAGTATGTCTCCTGACGAATCTATTATTCTTTCGATATGGGCGCAGAACAATGTCGGACTAAACAGTTCGATTGCAAGGGTCACTGTGAATGTTTTATCTGAGACATCTAGAAATGAAATGGGAATTTTAGAAATCGAAAAACATTCATGCGACATACATTTTTGTAACAAAGATTGTACATGCGCAGTTATAGATCGCCCGTGTGTAGAAGTAAGTATTAACGCTACATGCACTGATATCACTAACACTGATGCGCAGAATCAAAATCTACCAACATTTGATGTATATGGGGGACTACCGGGGGGAAGTTTTAATTTATCGGCATCATCAGCATGTCTGAGTGGGCACTGGGCACGAACAAATGGAGGAAGTACTTCCGAAAATATTCATCGCTTTGAATGGAGCATCGGCATACATGAACACGCTGTTGGCGAAGGGATATACGATCTGAAACTAGAAAACCCATGGACAGATGTTGGACAAAGATTTGAATTTACTCATTGCCTACCATTAAATCGTTCATTGGTGCATGCAGAACGCTATGTCATATATTTGAGGGCTTGGAATAGCGAAAGTACATACACTGTGTTCAAGTCGTCTCCAATCATGATAGATCAAACCCCACCCAATGTCAGACGTGGTCGTTATATCAGGGAAGGTAATTGTCTTCAAGACTTTGACTTCATTGACTGGACGGACACTATCACGGCCTGTTGGGACGGGGTGTTTACTGAACAGCAGAGCTTCATTGATCATTTCACCGTCAGCCTTGGGACATCACCTCACAGTAAGTAAGATTTTAATGCATAACAATATACGTTGCACAATTAACGTGATCGTTTAAAAGTACCCCTTAACCATAATAACTGAATCCTGTTATAAAATCCTAAAAATTCTTTTCAGTTGTTTCTAATAATTATGTTTGATAGTTTAATATATTTCGGTTGAAAATACACTTCCATTTAATAAATTTCAGATGATGACATACTTCAACAAATTGATATCGGACTGGCAACAAACATACGTCTTGATAACATTTCTCTCAATCCAGGCACGCGCTATTACTTTACAGTTATTGCTGTTAATAGTGTTGGACTACACACTGCATTAGCATCGGATGGATTCATTATTGATACAGATAATCCCATCAACGGGGTTGTGTTTAATACAATTGAACACAAAAGCTCAGCTTTCCAGAAATCGACAGCATCCTTTGACCTGTCTTGGAACGGATTCCAGGATCATTTCTCTGGAATAAAGCGCTATCTGGTTGCGTTTGCCAAAGACGGAGAGTCCAATGAAGCAAATATTATCTTTACAAATGTTGGTTTATCAAACAAATATTCTTTTACAAACCTGAACCTTGTGCACGGCGAGTCTTATTTTGGATTTGTGAAAGCTGTTGACGCTGCAGGTCATGAAAGTGCAACTGTCAGATCCCCAAAACAAACAGTCGATACCACTCCTCCAAAAGGTGTTTCCTGTGGATCCACTAAACGTATCCAAATTGATGTTTCTCGCACAGTTACTGACGACAGTCTGTCTCTGTGGTTTAACGCAAACCTAACAAAAGATAACATGTATGATATTCACGGAAAGATAACAAACGCTACGTATGAGCTATACCCAATTCTCCAAATGGACAAATATAGTTTGCCCTTACCATTACAGAAACGGCATGATGGATGGTTCGAATATCATTATATGTTTATATCGCCGTCAACAGGGTTTCAAACAATAACAATTGAATTTGGAACGACGCTTGCCGAGAACAAATTTCAGTCTGTGGATTTTGGAGTGTGTCAACTGGCAGAAAATAATTCGGCTGCTATTTCTCTAAACCAAATAGGCCCATATTCGCTGACTGTGTCCTTGGGAATACTGGATTCGGAAAGCAAGATTAAGAAGGTGAGAAACTGTTTGTTTTTTTACTTTGTTTATTTTTCGTTGTATTTGTTTATTTATATGATTAATTAATATGTTCCCACTTTTACTGTGCAAGCTAATCTTATCAAGGCAATTAACAAATACTTAATTTATTCTTAAGAATTCTCACGGTCAAATGCTCTTTAACTGGGCAAGCCAATTCTAGCAATGGGAGAGACTCTCATAAACGTTTTCATTATTGTTTTCATTTTTCTGTTTTTGAGTACGTATATATTTCTCGTATGTCTGAAATGTGGATTATGGAAACAATCTTTGTATCTCTTAGGTGTATGTTGGAGCCGGTACAACAGAAGGAGGGTTTCAGATCAAATCCCTGTTCGAGCTACACAATCACTATAACTTCGGAGAAATTATCGCACCATTTGTGCACGGGGCACCAATATTTATTACTGCAATAGCCGAGAACCACGCTGGTCTCACGTCTGTTTTCTGTTCGGGCCAAGCACTTATAATAGATCACACTCCTCCTATCGTCAGCGATATTAGTGTTGATGTTTCCGTTATAACTGATAATTCTACAACATTGCTAACAACATGGACAGCAGGAGATGATGAGTCAGATATTCAATACTGCAGTTGTTCAATTGGTGAGTACTTAAAGTGTTTTCCTACACACGTAAAACAATGTACTCATAATTCAATGTGAAAATAAACTTTTTTTGCACTCATTAAAACAGAGCACTCATGTGATCACATTTACATCATATTTGTTTAATTCATGTTATCTGATCAATTCGTTGTGTTTGTATTGTGAAAACAACATTTTTATGTTTCCTAGGATCTACAACTCTGACAGCTGATATACAGGAGGAAAGGGATTCGGATACATTGAAGTCTTGTCAGTCAGACATGCTTTACCTTTCTCAAGGCGAAAAAGTCTTTGTTACGGTCAAATGTGTGAATAAGGTCGAAATCGCCACGACGTTAGTATCTAGACCAGTGATAATCTACTTTGAACAGCCCATCAATGACCAGGAATCGTTTTCTGGCCCATTGTCCGGTTAGTCTTCTTCGCAGTCCTATATTTCTTCGTCAGAGAAGACCCCCAACATAAATGTTTGCTTTATAATTTCGATATTTGTATACACGTATATATCCAAGTTTTGGTATTGATCGTTTTATAACAAATAATCGCATTTAAATATGTGTCATATAATGATTGTATTAGTTTATTGTATGCATTGTGATTCTTCACTTATGATCAATAGAAAAACAGACAGTTGCTAGTGTCATAGATCAGTGTGTTTCAGATATTTTTATAAGCATTAATGATATATGTTTGTATGTTTTTGAATACTTTATTTTTATTGTTTGCTTTGTTATAATCGTTACTCACTAATGCTGCATGACAGTGTATTTAGATTGCCTTGAAATGTTTAACAAATGTAACTAGAACATTCATAAAAGGGGCCTTGTTGACAGGTTAACAAATTCACAAAATTGAAATAAAAAAGAACAATTCAAGGCAGTGAAATGGACTACATACAAAGAAAATGAAAAGTTAATAGTATAGTTGTGTGTATTAAGCTATTAAGTTCTTGTTGTTTGTTTGTTATATTGTTGACAACGTAAAATTCAATTGCAAAAAGTTAAATCCGGGGATAACGAACGTCAGTTAGGATGACTAAATCGTAAACATATAAAAAATAACCTAAATATGTTTATGTTACCTACATCAATTCATAAACATTTTTTTTAACTTTTCAAATAACATAACATTTAATGTTGAAAAAAATGTTCAGATTATAAATATAAATGGACTGCTGCATAAATTTGTCTTTCACTTTTCAAGTACCCTAGTTATTAAACTTATCACGCCACAACTCAAAGAGCATTTAATTATGGTGTACGGACCGGTTCAAAAGTCTGAATCGTATCATACGGTTTAGCTAGAACCGTATCAGACGGTTTATAAACCGAATGATACGCTTTAAACCGTATGCTACGCTTTTAAGATGCTTGGACCGGTTCGTACGTTAAACCGTCTGATCCGAAACCGTATGATACGAATCGTATCAGACGGTTTATGACGGGTATTATTCGGTCCGGACCTTAAGTCTAAACCGTCTGATACGATCGTATCAGACGGTTTAGCTAGAACCGTATCATACGGTTTTGCGACTATAAATAGATTTATTCAGTGTATACCGTATGATACGGTTTACGCTAAACCGTATGATACGAATCGTATCATACGGTTTCGCATCAATCAGTTAAGCGTACAATCGGTCCAAAAGTCAAAACCGTCTGATACGATCGTATCAGACGGTTTATGGTCGCAAAACCGTATGATACGGTTCTGGCTAAACCGTCTGATAAGATCGTATTAGACGGTTTAGACTTTTGGACCGGCCCGTACACCATAGCAAAACCGTATGATACGGTTCTAGCTAAACCGTCTGATACGATCGTATCAGACGGTTTAGGCTTTTGGACCGGTCCGTACACCATATTTAATTCAATGAATTCCATAACGAAAACACGTTTAAGCCGACACCGACACCTCCACTCGTACTTTTTGCAGAACCAAAATTGTGTACGTGTGTCGTGTGAACGAATCTGCACAGATTATTATTTTTTTTTAAACAATGTACATGGTTTATGTACATAAAGTGGTTTTCTGCAGTTCAGCGGAGACTTTTTGCAATTGAATAAAACTGCACTTTCATTTATTTTCTGCTACTTCTTCTTCTCAATTTTTTTTCTTGTTTTTTTTTTTATATATTCATCAGCGTGTTATCTGTTTATTTTTTTTTATATATATAATCGCTTTAAAAATTGATATATGGTTTATTATATTTGAGAAAGGTTTTAATTTCATTTTTACCAAGTGATAATTTAAAGAAACAAAAAACACATTCAAATTAAAACGTATCATTGATCCCTACATTCGGGTTAATATGAACTGTTTAATATATTGTTAAAATGTGTGCGTGCTGTGTTTTGCCGTAAATAATCAGAAACATGTTTTTTCTCTTTTTCATACTGTATTCTTCGATATTACGTGACGGTATTAAGACCTTAATATTAACTGTATAATATTGTTGTTATGAGTGCGTGCTGTGCTTTGCCATAAATAATCAGAAATATGTTTTTCTGTTTTAAATATTGTATTCTTTGTTATTACGTGATGGTATTAAGACCTTAATATTAACTGTTAAAAATTGTTGTAATGAGTGCGTGCTGTGCTTTGCCATAAATAATCAGAAATATGTTTTTCTCTTTTTCATACTGTATTCTTCGTTATTACTTGACGGTATTAAGACCTTAATATTAACTGTATAATATTGTTGTTATGAGTGCGTGCTGTGTTTTGCCATAAATAATCAGAAATATGTTTTTCTCTTTTTCATATTGTATTCTTTGTTATAACGTGACGGTATTAAGACCTTATTATTAGCTGTTGAATATTGTTGTAATGAGTGCGTGCTGTGCTTTGCCATAAATAATCAGAAATATGTTTTTGTCTTTTTCATACTGTATTCTTTGTTATTACGCGACGGAACTAAGGCGTGACGTCTAAATGCACCACTAATAAACATAAACGATTGAATGTTTAGCAAAACAGTGTTTCCTTGCTTCACATACTATAACAATGCAATTATTGACATATATTCCTAGCGGTGTTTATCATCTGTTCCAAAAACTGTTGGGATACCAGTTATCTGGGATACCGATACACTATACAAATGCAGGCGTTTTATTTATTCAACTGTACATATAAAGTTATATTTTCAGTTATTGAATTTATTCAACCTATATCAAAAAACGTCTAAAAAAATCAAATTGGTATCGCTGAACGTGGTAACGGCTATGCGAAACACACTGTTTAAGAGAAATGCGATTGTTAAACTAGTCACATATATTTACATATTAAATAACGCCAATTTCAAATTATTATATCTAGGGATTATTACGTGACATCTGCTGTTCCGATAGGTTGTGTTGCACGAGTAGATTAATATGTGATATATATTCCACAAGCCCGCGAGGTAAGTGCAATACGCTGTCAGACTCTCAACGAGTGCGTTTTTACATATTTTAACTATCTTGTCCTTATATCAATATACGCAAACAAATAAGCGCTAAAAACAAGAAGGTGACGACTTTGGTGTCGATAATCTTGGAGCTAATCAGGACTGATGGACAATGGTTATTTTTGTTTTGACATGTTTTACTTTGATTATGTTTGCACACCGTAAGGGAAAATTAAAGGTATATGGCGATTTTGTTTAATGAAATTAAGTTGAAAAAGCGACATATATGTGAATTGTAAAATGACTTATGAAGAATTATCCGTTACAAATTCTAACACTGCAATATTCGATGTAGTGTTTACATGAGCTCTTACGTAGTACATTTACTTAATACGCAATATTTATACATAAGCATGTAAATGTTATGCATAAATATGCTTGTCATGGCCGCTTTGACACCGAATTTGCCAGCATCATTGTAGACTTTGACAGCTCAGGCTGACATATTCTAATTGGATGATTTCCGAGCTAACATAATCCTATTGGCTGATTGTTAATATGCTGACTTCATATGCAGTGATGGTGAAAGATCTGTTCTAAATTACAATCTACCTGTATTTCTATGAAGTCAGTCAAGAGCTACGTATTCTTATGAAATCTCAATTAACTGCTACTCCAAACAATACACTATTTTAATACCCACTGTCAACAAGGGTGTGTGATTACACTCTTGTTTTACAGTAATTTTCTTTTCCAAATGTTTTGGCCTTGTTTTTTGCCATAATTATCTGTAGCCAGAAAATTTACTGCCGATAGAATTGCGCACATTTTCATGTTTTAGAGAATGCAAACTAACAACAACGGTTTCATGTATATCCTTAAATGTAAATTATTAAAATAAACATACTGGTTCAAATAAACAGGTAGGTACAAATCAGCAGTGACCATGACTTAGTCCTCACCATTATCAGGCTGAAGTAATAGATAGAGCGCATCACTAAAACACTTCATTAGATTCGACTTGGAGAAACTAAAACGACCAAAAAGGAGAGGCATTCAAAACACATATACGTGAAAATATTGCAGTCCTGAAAATCCTAGAAAATGGCATTAACACATCACCAACAACATCACAATGAAGTCCTGCTGTCATCAGCTAAACAAGTTCTTTGGAGAGAGAAGGAAGAACAAGCCGTGGGAGGCGACCGAGATGATGCATCACTGTGACAAAAGACGATCGCTTAGGCACGAGTAGTACACCAGTCTGGACTCTAGGACAAAGCGCCAGAAAGAAAAACAGGGCTGAAAGTAGGAAGATGAAAGAGACCAAGAAGGAGTGGATTGAGGAGCAATGTATTAACATTGACAAAATAACGACCACAGGCAGCAGTAGGGATCACTCTCATGACCCTCACGAAAACGCCAGTGTTATAGCAGATGCTTATAGGAACCTACTGACCAACAGTGAGTCAGACCTGAACAGGTAGGCGGAATACTGCAGCGACCTCTATAAGTACCCTCTTCAACCAGAACACAGTCGCCTTGAAAACGATACAAGGTTCTTGGTGGGGAAGCTGATGTAGCTTCTTGTCCACTTTCTCAGTCTGGCCATCGCTACGATCGCCATAGCATTTATTTTTCAAACCTCGGCGGAAATGGTGCCATCCTTAGACAGGTTTGCTCGCAAGTACTTGGAGCTGGTCATGGTGATATATGCATTGATGTTTTTCGTACTATTTATCATAATCGTCGACTTCTCAGTGTAGACCGCAATTCCATATGACCCTGCTCTTTCAAAAAGTATGTTGGTTATGTATTGGAGTTCACTGCTGGTGCCACCAATGAAGTCAATCAATGCCATCAGCGAATCTCATGTTGGAGAAGGGTCTTCCACCGATGGAGATGGGGGTGTTGTGGTATTTTAGGGTCCCTGCATTATCCTCTAAAGGAAAAGGTTAAACAGGAAGGTCTGCAAGGGCAGACAAACCTGTTGGATGCCCTCTAATGTCTTGTAGAATGCACCTATTTATCCATTGAGAAGTATTGCGCTGTTGGCGTTTACTTAGAGTTCTTGGATGACTTGAACCGGCCCTTCGTCAATTTTGATTCCTCAGAACCTATCATAGACCATAATGCCACACGCTGTCGATTAAGCTGTGAAAGAGATCACGTTTGTGTTGCAGTTAATTCTCAATAATGACTCTATAGTTGAAGAACTGTTCCAATGTGCTACGCATAGCTCTGAATCTAGCCTGCTCTTCCGCCAGCAGTTTTTTTGGGATTGAAATGCTTGAGGATGATTACTAGTATGACTTTGCTGGGATGACGGCTGAGGTTGATGCTGCGGTAATTCTGACAATTTTTGAGGTTGCCCTTGTGCGGTAAGGAGATGACAAGAGACTGGGTCCAACCCATAGACAACTTCTTCCCCTCTTAAATCGTCTGGCAAGCGCTGTATCTTCTCTTTGCTTTTGAAAGAGGCCAAGGAGAAGTGGATTGAAGAGCAATCTAACAAAATTGACAACACGATTACCACAGGCAGCAGTAAGAAGGCCTACATCCTTCAAGACCGTCAAGAACACTAGTAAGCCCAAGGACATAGCAGACGCAGATAGGAACCGCCTAAACGAGAGTGATGCAGTCCTGAATAGGAGGAAATATTACTGCAGCGATCTCTTTAACTAACCGCTTTGACCAGACCGCAGTCTCTTTCAAAACGACACCAGAACACAAACAAATAACGATAGTCCGTGCTAAATTAAGGCAGAGGACGATGAGAAAGTGCGCAATCTGAAGGCAGGGAAATCTCCGGGAGTGGACAACGTCCCTTCAGAGCTGATTAAGAGGCTTAATGTGCAGATGATCTTAAAGAAATGAATTTTGATGTGTGGAGTTTTGCCAGAATTATGGCCTTTTGTCTGTTGTTCCACAAAAGAATATATATTCTCATAAGAATGTGGTGTCATCTCCCCATTAAATACTGTGTGAATCTATCACCAACTGTCACAGTTTAATGACCTCAATGTATACGTTATCATAACGTACGGGCTTTCGACAGCGACCAATACAGGCTGTGCTATGACCCTTTGTGATTTTGCCTTTTGTAGAATACCATAGTGGATTTGTTTAATACAGAATAATTATAAAAATATTTTCTTTAACTCAATCTTTCTTACAATGATTGGCAAATTTTACTCAACAGCTTAAAAAGGACCGTGTATAAGTGCTAGTGTATGGATAGATAACACAGATAGCTTTCTTGAAGTCACATTGTTTGCCCAATCTTCATAAAACTTGCTCAGAATATTTGTTCAAATATATATCAATTGAGTGCGATAATGGTTCCAGTCTGTTGAAACATATGGCTGCCACAAAATGTGTTAGTTTAGCTTGTAATTTTGGCTACCTTTTAACATAGGTTGAATATGAAGTTGCTTCTTTCTGAAGGTTATTACACGCATTAAAGGAATAGTATGATAGTGTGCTGTTAATTGTTTGTGTGTGAAGAAGATGATGATGATGTTTATGATGATACTTATGCTTATGCTGCTGCTGCTGCTGATTGATGATGATTGATGATGATGATGCTGCTGCTGCTGCTGCTGCTGATGATGCTGCTGATGATGATGATTGTGGTGGTGATGATGGTGGTGGTGCTGGTGATGATGATGATGATGATGATTATGATGATGATGGTGATGATGATGATGATGATGATGATGATGATGATTGATGATGATGCTGATGATTGATGATAATGATGATGATGATTGATGATGATTGATTATGATTGAGGATGATTGATGATGATTGATGACGATTGATGATAATTGATGATTATTTATGATAATTGATGCTGCTGATGCTGCTGCTGATTGATGATGGTTGATGATGATTGATGATGATTGATGATGATGATGATGATGATGATGATGATGATGATGATGATGATGATGATGATGATGATGATGACTGATGATGGTTGATGATGGTTGATGATGACTGATTGATGATGATTGTTTTTGCAACGATAAGGTGTTTCTTTTTTGTGTGCTTTGCTCATAATCAGAAAAAAATCGTAGATAACATTAATCAACTCGTGCACTACAACCCATCGAACATCGGGTTTCACGTAATATTCCTTTATATATAACCTCTATATATAATTCTTTGAAATTGGCGTACTTAATTGGTAAAGATATGTGATCAATTTAACAATCGCATTACTTCTAAACAGCGTGCTTTGCAAATCCGTTTCAATGGTTACCGGTACCAATTTTCAAAAAGAATTCAGACGTATTTTGATACAGTTTTAATCAATTCATTAATTAAAAATATAAACTTGTAGGAACAGTTCCATAAATGAAACACGTGCATTTGTATCGTGTCTTGTTATCGAAGATTACTGGTATTGTTAATAATAAGTTTTAAATAGATTATCAAAACCGCTAGGAATATATGGCCATAATGTCACTTGATATTGTATGAAGCGAGGAATACTGTTTTGCTAAACATTCACTCGTTTATCTTTATTAGTGGTGCATTAAGACGTCATCGTTTCAATCATGTTTCACTCGTGTTATTATTTGCATGTTTCACTTTCATTGTTTTTGATGAGGCAACGCGATTGTAAGCATAGTTTAAGGTAAATGGAACAGTTTTAGGCTCTTAATGAATTTCAAACATTCTTCCTGGTTCTAATAGAGGTACAAATTAAATGTTTATTTTATATAAAACCCAAACACATAAATTCCACGCAAACAGTAACTGTATGCTCATTCTGACAAATCATTATATTGCATTTATGATCAAAAGAATCAGAGAGGTAAAACAACATCTACGTCTCTGAAAGAACTAATAATAATTTAAAATATGTCGGAATAAAATCCTACATTACAAAAACCCGTCACGTAGTAACGAAAGAGACACACACAAAATACGTATCTGATTATTTATTAAGAAATCACAAAACGCACACATTACAACAATGTTAAACAGTTAACATTTACCCGAAGGTATAGATCTATAATACATATTAATTGTATTTTTGTCTGTAAAGTATCACTTGGTAACAATGAAATCAAAACGTTTCTCAAATTTAGTAAACTACATACCACTGTTTAAAGCGAGTAAAAACGATCTTACTACTTTTTTCAAAACAGATAAAACGCTGATGAATAAACAAATCTAGAATGAAAGTTGTTCGGTACAGCAGAAAATTTCTTCATGTACATAAGACATTTACACTGTTTTGAAACCCCATTAATCTGTTTTCATATTTGTTCATACGAAACATACACACAATATTCGGCATCGGCCTTAACATGTTCGTTATAAATGTCATGGAAGGTCACAATATTAGATTGATGGTGGCATGTAAAGATAATTTGTTAATTATAAAACATTCCGTGTTCATATTCATATGTTAGTATAAGATTGCGAGAATGAAATGTTGATATTGAAATCGTATACACTCGCCTTAATGGGTTAGTTCAAAGAACAGGTCGTTGCTTTTTCAATATGCAGTTATGATAGTTAAACAAAATATAAACTGCTCGAAAAGGACTATTTATTCAAGAATAACTGATTATAGTTATACAGTTATAAAGAGGTTTATGCTAAATAGATATGTTTATTTAGATGGATACAGAACAAAATCTCGAGTGTTTGGAATTGATATGATTTTCTGAAAGTAAAGTAGGCAACACATCTTAAGTTTATCCCATTGGATCTTATTGATTCAATGGCGGGCTAGTCTACTTTCTGAAGATTCGTCTATGAACGTTGATCACTCACAATCCCGACTCACATTTAGAGAATAAAATTGACAAAGCAAACAACCCATATTGCAAAATAGTATGTATCTCAGACCACGAAAACATCTTTCCCATTATATCAAATTTACAGTATCTTACAATATGTAGTATTAAACATGAAATCATTTAACCCTAACCCTAACACATAAAGCGGGTCCTCAAAAAGGGATGTTCCAATATTATTTTTTTTAATTTTAAGTGTGTAATTAAATGCCCAAGATGTAAACTGGCACTAACGAAATATGTTTTATAAGTAAGGGATTTTAAAACAAATATAGAGACTCATTTATGCAGCCGTCAATACATATTTTAAAACTGAAAAATCTTTTTTAAAATTATACGTTCTATAATTTGGAAATATAAACAATAACTATGAATTGATGTAGGTAAAATAATAGTATTTGGGCTTTTGTGTGTTTGTAAGCTGTTAAATCTTCCCAAGTGATGTTCGCTTTCCACGGATTTAACTATATGCAATTGAATTACATGTTGTCAACAATTTAAAAAACAAACAACACAAACTCGAAAGCTTGATCTCTTTCATACACAAACCGATACTAGTAACATTTTTTTCTTTGGATGTAGTCGATTTCGTTGCCTTTTTGAATTGTTCTTTTTTATTTTCAAGTTTTTGAATTCGTTAATCTGTGAACAGGGCCCTTTCATGAGTGCTCTAGTTACATTTGTAAAACATTTTAAAGTATTCTAAAAACACAGTCAAGCAGAATTAGAGATTAGCGATTATAGCAAAGCAGACAATACAAATAAAGTATGCGAATACATATTAATATATATTATGTATGCTTATTAAATTATCTGAAATACGCTGATCTACAACTGACACTTGCACTGTATGTTTTGCTATTGACCATAAGTAAAGAAGCACAATGCATTCAATAAAATAAAACAATCAATATATGACAAATATTAAAATCCGATTATTTGTTATGAAACGATCAATACCAAAACTTTGATATATACATGTACACAACTATTGAAATTATAAAGCAAACATTTGTATTGGGGGTATTCTCTGACGAATAATGATTTACAGAACATTTTATGATAACCCGATGTAAGGATATAAATCTTACGATTTTTTTGCGATACACTACATGTATGTAAGGTAATGCAAACAAAAAGAGAGCGGGACAGCGAAAGAGGATGTTACACTTATCGCGGATTTCTACCAACCATATTAACTTCACAGTTTGTACGATGTACTGTATGTTGAAAACATCCCCGTGGTGTATGTATAACTCACTTTTATGTACAGCTCTTTCAGATTGGGAGAAACAAGCGTTGATGATGGAACGATGACGTCATACACGTGGTTACGTGTGTAGTGTACGTCGGTGATGTCAGAAAATCCGTCACGTGACCCAATCACCAGACTGTAGTGAGTTGGTATTCCTGTGACTGTGTCAAAGACTCTTTCCCAATCGAGAGTTAATTTGCCATTCGCGAAAACAGAAGATATAGAGGATCCTGAAAATCGAAAAGGTGTTTATATTGTAACGTATTCGATATGGAAAGGTTACAACAAAGCTATCCATTTATTACATAAGATGAACACGATTATTGTATATTTTTCGAGATCCGTTACACATTTCAAGACATCAAATCAAGGCGACGACTAATGTGATGAGTTTGTAGTACTAACTAAAATAAAAAAAGATTCGATAAAGCACACCTGTTAGCGCTGGCGGTTCTGAAGCTACAATCAGCGAGGTCTTGACACCAGAACTGGCGAATCCTCCGCCATACACTGCCAGAGTTTCGGCTGTGTAAGTCTGACCTGATTTCAACTTTAGATGCTCATTGGAGCACATGTCCTTTAGGCCTGCATCAGTCCAATCCACAACAATATCACCATTGCTTTGGATACGATAAGTGTATGATGTAATATCTGAAGGGTCTTCGAAGTTGTTCCATTCCATCTGCAGTATGCTTGAATTGGACTGCGCAGAAGACTGATCTGACAGTGGGCTAATCATAGAAAACGATTCCTGACTGCTGGGCAAAAACCGAAGAAATGCTTGCGAGGTATTGGGTGGTTCAAGGTGGATGGTGACTGGTCTAGATACTAACGTCGTGGCGATTTCGACCTTGTTCACACATTTGACCGTAACAAACACTCTGTCGCCATGAGAAAGGTCTAGTATGTCTGACTGACAAAATTGCAATGTATCCGAATCCATTTCCTCTTGTATATCAGCCGACAGGGGTGTTGATCCTAGGCAACATAAACATTTTTATTCACAATACAAACACAATGAAATGATCACATAACATGAATTATGATGTTTTCGCATTGATTAATATGAACTTTGTATTACATGTTTAGGAAAATAAACGTTCAAGGACTACTCAAGTACTCACCAATTGAACAACTGCAGTATTGAACATCTGATTCATCATCTCGTGTTGTCCATGTTGTTAGCAATGTTGTAGAATTATCAGTTTTAACGAAAACAGCAACACCGATTTCGTTGACGATAGGAGCAGTGTGATCTATTGTAAGTGCTTTTCCCGAATGGAATACAGACGTGAGGCCAGCGTGGTTCTCGGCTATTGCAGTAATAAATATTGGTGCCCCATGCACAAATGGTGAGATAATTACTCCGAAGTTATAGTGATTGTGTAGCTCAAAAAGAGATTTGATCTGAAAACCCCCTTCAGTTGTACCGGCTCCAACAGACACCTAACAGATACAAAATGTTTCCATATGCCACATTTCATACATTTGAGAAACATATACGTTTTGAACACAGAAGAATGAAACCAATAATGAATACCTTTGTGAGAGTGTCTTCCCAAGCTAGACTTTGACAGCCCAGTGGACAGAGCATTTGGCTGTTTATTTGAGCTTTTGATTTAGAATGCAAAACAATATGTTAAATATGTGTAAATTGCCTTGATAAGATTAGCCTGCACAGTAAAAGTGGGAGCATATTAACTAATCATATAAATAAACTTCTATAACGCAAAATAAACAAACAAACAAACAATCAAAGTAGCAAACAAACAGTTTCTCACCTTCTTAATCTCGCTCTCCGAATCCAGTATTCCCAAGGACACAATCAGCGAATATGGGCCTATTTGGTTTACAGAAATAGCAGCGGAATTATTTTCTACTAGTTTACACTCTTCAAAATCCACATTCTGAAATAAGTGCTCGGCAAGCGTTGTTCCAAATTCAATTTTCATGGTTTGAAACCCTGTTGACGGCGATATAAACATGTGATGATATTCGAACCATCCATCTTGACGTTTCTGCAATGGTAAGGGCAAATTATATTTGTCCATTTCAAGAATTGGGTATAGCTCATACGATGCGCTTGTTATCTTTCCGTGAATAACATACATGTTATCTTTTGTGAGTTTTGCGTTGAACCACAGAGACAGACTGTCGTCAGTAACTGTGCGAGAAACATCAATTTGGATAGGTTTAGTGGATCCACAGGAAACACCTTTTGGCGGAGTTGTATCGACTGTTTGTTTTGTGGATCTGACAGTTGCACTTTCATGACCTGCTGCGTCAACAGCTTTCACGAATCCAAAATAAGACTCGCCGTGAACTAGGTTTAAATTTGTAAAGGAATATTTGTTTGATAAACCAACATTTGTAAAGATACTATTTGCTTCATTGGATTCTCCGTCTTTGGCAAACGCGACCAGATAGTGCTTTATTCCAGAGAAATGATCCTGGAATCCGTGCCAAGACAGTTCAAAGGTTGAAGTCGATTTCTGGAAAGCTGAGCTTTTGTGTTCAAGTGTATTAAACACAACCCCGTGGATGGGATTATCTGTATCAATAATGAATCCATCCGATACTAATGCAGTGTGAAGTCCAACACTATTAACAACAATAACTGTAAAGAAGTAGCGCGTGCCTGGATTGAGAGAAATATTATGAAGACTAATGTTGGTTGCCAGTCCGACATAAATTTGTTGAAGTATGTCATCATCTGAAATGTTTTAAAGAGAAGGGTATTTATAATATAAAAATATTACAATATCAAACATAGTTACAACAAATAGCAACAACTAAAACGAAGTAGTAGGATTTCATAAAAGGCTCCCGTAATACTGATTAAGGAGATTGTGCAGGTTAATTGTGCAACGTGTATAGTTATATATTGTAATACTTCTTACTGTGAGGTGATGTCCCAAGGCTGACGCTGAAATGATCAATGAAGCTCTGCTGTTCAGTAAACACCCCGTCCCAACAGGCCATGATAGTGTCCGTCCAGTCAATGAAGTCCAAGTCTTGAAGACAATTGCCTTCCCTGATATATCGACCACGTCTAACATTGGGTGGGGTTTGATCTATCATGATTGGAGACGACTTGAATACAGTGTATGTACTTTCGCTATACCAAGCCTTCACATACACGACATAGCGTTCCCCATGCACCAATGAACGATTCACTGGTAGGCAATGAATAAATTCTAATCTTTGTCCGACATCATTCCATGGGTTTTCTATTTTTAGATCGTACACCCCTTCGCCAAAAGCGTGTCCATGTTCGCCGATGCTCCATTCAAAGCGATGAATATTTTCGGAAGCACTTCCTCCATTTGTTCGTGACCAGTGCCCACTCAGACATGCTGATGAAGACGATGAATTGAGAATTTCCCCATGTAGTCCCCCATATACATCAAATGTTGCGAGATTTATCAGTATCGGTATATCAGTGCATGTAACGTTGGTGCTTACTTCCACACACTGACGATCTATGACTGCACACGTACAATCCTTGTTACAAAAATGTATGTCGCATGAATGTTTTTCAATTTCTAAAATTCCCATTTCATTTCTAGATGTATCAGATAAAACATTCACAGTGACCCGTGCAATCGAACTGTTTAGTCCGACATTGTTCTGCGCCCATATCGAAAGAATAATAGATTCGTCAGGAGACAGACTTTCAGTCAGTACGAATGAAGTTTGAACGCTTTCGCTTTGATTAGAATGTTTAAATATAATTACTCCATTTGAAAGTTCATGGAAACTGTAGGATCGCGAGACCGTCACGTAGTAGTTTTCAATGCCGGACTCCTGGTCGTGGAACCCATACCATGTCAGGGATAGATTTGATACTTTATTTCCAAGTGCATCATTGTAGTTCGTCCAAGTCAATGGTTGTTTAAATCCACCGAGGTTCGGTGGAGAAGAATCAATTAAAAGGTCGCTTGTTCGCTCAGAAGTGCATAGTTCGGCAGCGTTGCACGATGTTACAATTGCATAGTATTTGTCACCGTCATTAAGCCAATTCTTTCCATCTAAACTGACAGTCACGTGGCGTTCCGATCCTAAGACAAGCCTCTCAACAGGCGTGTGACCTTCGTGATGCGTTTTGAAACAAATCTCATGGCGTACAATAGGACTGATGTCGTCCTTAAATTCCCATTCGAGGCGTAATATGGATTTTTCCCATTGTGACGATTTACCAATTGCAGAGTTGTATTTTAGTAAGAATTTCGGAGCTTTCACTACAACTGGCGGTGTGTCATCAATAATTAAAATATCAGACGGATTTGATACATTCATGCCGACTCCATTGAACGCCCAAACCGTTGCCATAAGTGAAATATTAATCGGTAGCGTTATATTGGAGATAATAATTGAAGAGTGGAGAAGTTTATTTGAAAGCACAACGACGTCACAATCGCCGTTAGCTGTTGACACACATACTTCGAAATGATCTATATCTGATTGCGGATCTTCGAAACCTTGCCAGTTTATTCTAATAGATGATCTGCGAAAACAACAGCGATGTTAGATTAACATAATGTTATTACAAAAAAAGAAATGAAAATTGAAAAGAAAGCTTGTGGATCGACATACCGATGTCCTAAATATTTGTCATGACCTTCCCCTGGACCAACGTGTACAAGACCGGTTACTGGGGGTGAGTTGTCGACAATAAGGCCGTCTGAAGCACGTCTGGTACAAAGGTTTGCATTGTTACACGCTTCCACGGTCACAAAGTATTTTTGGCCAGGAACAAAAGGGCCATTCCATGAAACCTCTGCAATATATCAGTATGTATGCATGAATAAGTAAGAATGTTTAAGAGGAAAGACTAAAGTCTTTTATTTTAAAACATTTGGGTATTTAAACTTATCATCTCCGAGAACATTTATAAACTGCATGGTATAATAATTTCAATAACTATCTGAAACGCGTTGTGTGTTCATAGCTTGAGTTGTTATTAAGCAGAATCCTAACATTCGCATTACCTGTCATCGTTCCAACATCTTTTAGCGGTCTAACATCGGTCTGATATGTTTCGGTTCCAAGACCAACTTTGAAGAATGCTAGGCCACTCTCTTGGTCGTAAAAATCTTTCCAATATGCGGTGATAACGTAGACATCACTTTGGTAATCAATCTCCTGTAAGTCATTACAAGCTTATTATTTTAAATTATGGCTGGGGAAGAAACACAATTTATTACTGCCGTTTGATAAGTTTGTATTTCTAAACATATTCAGTACACCAAAGTTATGAGTGTAGTATTCGTTTCGCGCATCACGTTTTGGCATTCATGTTTAATTGTCTGTCTGTAGGTACATTTAACTGAGATCCTTTAAGACGCGCGTTTCGTGTTTAATTAATTCTGGACTAAGTATGAGGATTTGCAAGCCTTAAAACCGGTTTAAATCCCCCAGTGCTTAGCATAGACCGTTTTGACGCGGTGATACCAGTTTTAATCAGTGTATGTCTTTAGTTGTTGATCTGTTATTAAGAAGTGGATAAGAACAAGAATTTTCCTCCTGACAGAATTTCTGGAGTTTCATTTTTTTTTTATGTCAAAATATGAACTTTTAAGTTAGAAAAGATAATTGAACGTATTGATCAATTCATTAATTTATTTCAATACTTTCTATAACTAACACATACATTATCAACATAGAATTATAAATTGCAGTCGAGGGTATAATTATCATGCAATGTGATCTCATCCAAAACCAAGGTTTACATCGCTAGTCGAATCAATGACAGTGTGAATAATACAACGCAGTGTCCTATTTATGGGTAGGGGTGCTGTATGTTATTTTGCAAGGGGAAACGGAGTTTGGACCCTAATTCACTATCAAATTTTTCGACGCTAGTCTTACAATGAAGACCTCCATTCAAACTGTACTTATCTACAAATACTTAAAAAAATGACGTAAACTGACATTCATAAGCGTTTGTTACATAATTGTTCATTTGGAACGATGTGATCAGCACCATTTGTAGCGTGCATATCTTCCAACCATTAGTACGATATCTGGGTTAAACGTCTTTAATTAAGTTTTCAGTCTAAGAATGGGTTGTACACGGGTCCCGTTATACTAATTAATAAACCCTTACCCCATCTACTTTGATCCCATCGAGAACGTGTCCTCCGGTAGGAGAAGTTCGATCCAATACAAATCTTTTTGATACAGATTTAGAAACCAGCCCTGCTCGATTGATCGCCTAGAAGGAATGCAATTATATATTCAGATGCATTCACTGAATCTATTATTGCGAATTTGAAGTAAATAATTTGCAAATTAAATAACTAAAGTTCGTTTCATAGAAGAATATATCACTTATATTGAAATATAACAAATAGATTGAAATAAAGCCGATAACATACTTGCACAATAATGAAATATTGATGACCGGCGATCATCTGCGCTAAATTCAATTCAAGGTAGTCGCCGGAAACTTTAGTTGCCGACTTGATATCTGTTACCCCTTCGATTGTACCAACACCGACATTGAAATAGTCTAAGCCACTTTGCGGATCTGAAAATCCTTCGAAACGAACAGTTGCTATTTCTTGGGTGATGAACATGTTTCTCTGAAGGTTGTTTAGAATCGTAACTCTGCCACACAAAGGCGGTGATGTGTCCATGATCAACTCCAAGGAATCCGAGCTGGTAGATAAACCGGCATAATCCGTTGCTGGAAAATACTATTCCGATTAAAACAAATACTTTATGCCCTAAACATATTTGCTATGAACTCCTGTTTTTCGATTTTATGTGAATCATAAATGAAGTATTTAAAATGAGTGTTCGATAAATATCACCATATCATGCAAAGGTGACGTTATCCTATATTTATTTTCTTGCGTTCATGAAACAGGTAAATGCCATGTAAAAAGTTAGGTGAGTCTTACAATTTTACCACTATTTAAGCGATTTAATAAAACGAAAGATAATCAAGCATAGCTTTACATGCATATATAAACAGGTATGCATTACAAATTCATACCATTAACTGTGAAGAAAACTTGACTTCCATCTATCGGGGTAGACAGTTTCAATATTGCAGATCTTTCCAGTCCAGTTGCAACAATTTCCATAATATTTCTCGAACCGGCTTTTGTGCCTGAATATAGATAGATTTTTTTCTCGATAAAATTATTAACTGTTTCAAAATATCCTTATTGAGTCAAATTCCACACGCATATAAACGCAAGTATACAATGTATACAGAAACACGAAGTGATGCTAGTAATATATCAAATTTCTTGCCTGTTCCAATAGAGAAATAATGCAATTTCTCTGGGTACCCAAATACGGTGGCATCAATGTTATCATCAAATCCAGTCCATGTTATAATGACGTGTTGTGGATTTGTTATAAACCCTCTGTGATTGTGGACATGCACTTCACCTTTTGTGGGCGGAGAACTGTCCAATATGAATCCATTGCTGCACGTCGATATTTCTTCTAGAATTTCAGTGGAATGCTCACGTTCTATTACAGTGTTATTCGAGTACGCGCATATGAAATATAATTCATTGAGTGATATATATTTCCTGTCAAATTCTATGTATCCATGGTCTGTTTCGTACATTACAACGCAGTTTATGTCGGAATCACACGTTTGTGGCACGTACTGCATCTTCATAAGGTACCATGTAACTGAACGTTCTGCACCGTACATCAAAGCACCGGAGACTGACGAATCAGCAGTACCTATGTTCATTTCTGAATCGTGAAGAAGGACATAGTGCTGACCAATGTCAGAACTATGCAGCATCTGAAATTTAAAAACATTTACATAGTAGAGTGTTCTGTGTAATGGTAAACTAACGTGTTATTTTATTTAATAAAGCATCCAGTTTACCTTTTTGATGAAGACCCAGCTGTCTGATGACGAATCAAAGTCGTACACAGCAGTTTTGGAATAGGACCCACTGTCGCCTTTATTCATTTTCTGACAAGATGTCTTTGTTAAACCACTTACAGAAAATACCCGGACGCAGAGAAAATATGTCAGATGTCCGTGGTTAGGGAGCAGTACGCACTTTGCAACCTGTAAGAAGCCATGTACGATCTAGATTAAATATTTCCCAAATAAGCATTCATTCAAACATTGTTTGTTTTATGTCAACTTCAATAAAGAATGCGTCTTATTTTACTCCAAAAATCTAAGCGTCAATGCAATGAAAGGATAAAAAATACCTTAACGGGTGTTCCATTTGGCAGCACATTCTCCCAAACAGACAATAGTTGACCACCTATTTCATCACGACTTACAGACCATTGGTAGAAGGCAACGTTGTTGTTCTGTCCGATTATTTCCCATGACGTTTTTATATCAACGCAGTCCCCAGCAGTTGCGACTGTAAGTTCAGCTTTTATCAACGAAATATCCGGAGCTTCAAGTTCGATTATAAATGCTCTCGAGTGGATAGGACTAAGACACCTTACATTGTTGCACAACTGAACGCCGGCCCTATACAGTGTTTGTGATTCAAAATTCATATTATGGAACGTTATATCAGATGAAACAACAGGGGGTTGAGGTGGTGCCAATATAATTTCTAGATCCGAGCCATTAATAGACGCGTATGAAACTGAAAATAAAACATCCTCAATCGTTGCGGCATTTCGAAAGATCCAGCTAATGTCCAGTTGATTGTTGTTCGGAAGGATATTCTCTGCAGGGCATTTACTGATTTTCAAACGCAATATAATTTCCTTTGAGTTGTTTCGCTTTACTTGTAGCGTAGTTTTCTCCGCATAAGGGATCATAACATAGTTGTTTACTTCGGGTATGACTAGAGCGTCACTTGTATTAATGCTCAGTATAGTTTGCCACTCACTGTTTTCCGCGAACAAAACATATCGCTGCCCGATAATCATCGTAAATGGAATTTTAATCAACGTATTATCATTTGCAATTGAAACGTTAAATTCCAAGATATTATTGGAGAAGCAATTTTTGCCGATTTGTACTTCTAGTTTATTTTTCAGGTAATTTTCATCATATATTCGGACTCCATTAGACGGAGATAATGTGGTTCCTCCGCTACAGCTTGCTTTTACAATGAAAAAATATACTTTGCCGTTAACAATGGAACTTGAATTAAGGCAGATTTTGTTCACCTCTAATGTGCTCTGAAATGGAACTACATTTGCCGTTGTGCGATCTAATCCTATGCCCACTTCCAGAGAAATATTTTCATGATGTTTAAATCCCATCCACCCAGCACACATAGTGTGTTCAGTAAAATGGACATCAATGTCTGTTGAAGTGTTAATCATTTCTGGATCCAAATCCAACACATATCCGTGTCCTGGTGGAAATCGCGAAGGCAATTGGAACGTTTCGGTTCTGATCGACGTGAAGTGACCAGCATTGTTGTATATGTGAATGTTGATATAGAAAAGTAGTCCATCTCCCGTGTCTTGATTCTGGAGACGATTTAGTGGATATTTGAGGCAGCCTCCAGTATAAGGGGGGCAAAGTGTCGACGATTCTAAACGCCATTCAAGAAATAGACTGGAAACTCTTTCGTCATGACCTAAAGGATGTAAAAGGTGTTTATTTTTATGTAATTATAAATTAGATTCATTCAGTCCCTTAAGCCCCTATAACGCTACAAATCAACGAATCTTTCGTACAATATTTCGTAAAATAAAGTTAACATATAAACAAGCAGTGGTCCTTTTAGCAATAGCCAAAATTTCAACGCTTGATGTGGTCTGGTAACATAGATTTAACAAGATATAAAATGCTCTTTTTTGTGGCACAATTATTCCATTTTAATTTCCCGCAACGATATCTATTCATACGACACACAAAACACTAAATTGGAACATGAACACGTGTTGAATATATTGTACCACAAAAAATAAAAAAGAGCTTTTTGTATCTTGTTAAATCTATGTTACGAGAGCACATCTAGCGTTAAAATGTTGGCTATTGATATAAGGAACACTGAGTGTTTATGTGTTAATTTTATTTTAAGAAATATTTTACGAAATATTCGTTGATTTTGAGCGTTATAGACTCTTTAATAGATAAATACAACAACCTACCAAATTGAAATACCAGTTGGTCTATTTGGACTGTCTGTTCATCGTCATAGAATGTATCTGATTCCCAGGCAAACACGACAGTGTCTACATCGATAGTCACTCGTGGAATATATTTGTATCGTGGCGGTGTTTGGTCGATCAATATAGGACCCAACGTTGCGATAGACGACAATCCTGCTTTGTTAACTGTTTTGATGAAGACATAGAACATTTCATCGGATCCAATTGCGTCATGTTGATGTTTAAAGTATGGTTTTCTATCGGTAGAAATATAGTCCACCAAACTTGGCGAACCTTTTTCTGTCGCATCCAGACCAAGCCCGACATAAAAGTCATCAATTTGACTCCCTGCTTCTTCCACTTCCCAATTCAGCACGATGTTATCGTTAGGCATGTAGACAACCGTTTCGTCAGAGTACAAAGACAGATGTTGACAAAGGAAATCCGAAATATCATGATCTTTGCTTTCCGATATTTGAGTTAGAAGAAAGTCAGCTACCGTGGTTTCCTTTGTCAAATTGCAGATTCTTAAACATGTCGTAGTGTTGTACAGTGGAACTTTTTGAAAGTTCGACTGTAATAAATACGGTAGTCCTTTTTGGCAGATAATGGCCTCGGTCCATGCTGCATGCTCCAATGTTAAGTTGCGAATAAGAGCAGCTGAGATATCTCGTGTGCTTCCATCCGAACAAACAGGTTTTGATGACTCCATGGCATGATTAAGAGCAATAATGGTCACGAACCGTTTACCTGTGAAATTTGCTGGAAGACGAACTAATTTCTCAGTAAGCTCTTTATATACCATTATCTCAGCCACCTCTGTAAAGTTGTACAGTTCCTCTTGTGTTAGGCATCTGGCGGCCAGCCCTAATCTGTAGAGTTTTATTCCACTTTCATGGTCGATAAATCCATGCCAGTGTACAACAAAGGAATCCTCACTTGTGTAGTCAATATCTTTATAATCCACTGGACCTATAACGAAACATTTAAAAATGGTTAACAAAGTTATATATACTGGAACTACTTTTAAAAATCTGTTTTCAAGGACTTTCAGCTAGTGGCGTCACAAAACATGAATACAGATTATTATATTATTGCATGATTTATTAATTAACGTCACATTATTGTTTTTGCTATACAGTTTCAAAGCTCGAATTTGGTCCAATACAAAACCTTCATAAATTACTCCTTCTTCTGGTGGAGAATCGTCAACAAGTACATCGATATGCTCTGTCGTTGTCAGCAAAGCATTGTTAGTAACAGTAATTGTGAAAGAGTAGTTCCTGTTGTGGTTCCCGGTATGTTTATCTGCTTTAACGAGCTGATTCAGCGGTATCGAGTAATTGAAAAATTCACACATTCCTATGTCCGGGCAATAGCAATCTACATTTATAGTTGGGCACGTTGCCTGAAAAAAAAACGACCTTTATAACATAAACATTCGCGCACTTCAAATAAAAGGTATTTAATCAGTTCAAGTTTTGATATTGATAATGTTAACCACTTTCATTCCGTATACCAAATGCACATAAGTCTGTGAATATAAACTACTCGACTTATTGGAAACAAACACACATCAAAATGGCGATATACAACTTACGTTTTTGATCTTTCCTACAGTTAAATAACCACTTGCTAACGCAGTTGTCGTATCGGCGATTCCGAACTCCCATTTAATGTTGTACAGTCCGCTATGCGGGTCCAATGCTTCGAACGTCATCTGCATCTTTGACAAATCAGTGCTGTTGTTAACATATAACATCTTATATCCGTCTTTCTTTAACCAAATGTTGTTAATATGCGATGGCGAGCGATCTATATAAACGGTTCTAGACTCATTGAAAGTGTTGTCGACAATATCTACTGGACGAATGTTGAATGTATAGGTCTGTCCATCAGCAACATTCAAATTTGTACAGAACCGTTGATTCAGAAAGTTTGGTACGAGTTGTTCTACCGAAAACGCGCCATTGTTGAGTTTCCAGGATACGTAATATTGAATTATCCCATGCACATTCGGTGTACCACTAACGGGAAGAAGGCCAGTTTTTTGTTCATATATGCCGGTTATATGGCCATGGGGCTCGGACTCTATAGGATTTAAAAGTTTATTTTGCAAATAGAACATGTTTATGAAATAGTCTTTCCAAATCAGACAAATGTCATTGTGATGTGTTTGCCAAGTGAAGTTTGTCTTTGGCGATGCCGAATCAAATTGAAAGGGATTGTATTTCCATGTTTCAATGAAGCTCGTGTTGTCGTACAACACAAACCCTCTACTTTGGCGAACGTTGTCTGCAATATCTTTGACCTCTAGTGTTATACCATACAATCGCGGTGAATTGGATGTGATATTCAGCTCCATTTCACGCACTTCGGATGAAATAATTTTTCTGACATATGTGTTCTTTGTATAATCAACTTTCAAAGATCCGCTGGAGGGAGGCACTTCGTTGATAGTTATTTGGTAACTTTCAATTGATGATGCAGTTGTACTTTCTCCGCCGCTTGGAACAGGATCCACCCAACCATTGAATTGAACCATCGACGATGTAGATCGTGTAACTCGCTTCTGAAGCGTTAACGGTTCGGACGAACACGACCCCAACTTTGAACAATGTTCCGGCGGTGCGTTATCGTATCTGTAACACATTGTCCTTTGTTCCGTGACCTTCGTGTAAGGAACCGGTACTGATGGGGCACGCGTCGTGGCCCTTGTATCAATGCTTTTCAAGTAGCCTCCCGCCTTTGCTTCAAATTCCAAACAAAGTCTGCAGCATAAAATACATTTTCAAATGTTAGCAATGTAAAGCATTACAAGTCATATTAAAAAAACACAAATGTTCTTCAGAGTCATTTCTGTTTTCAATGGAAATATATGTGTATTCCTACGTAAATGCATTAATTTAAACTGTCTTACGCTTCTCCATTGTGTAAATTATACTTCGCCTGATCGACAGTTATTTGTCCCTTGTCATGTTGTGCTTTTGTCACGCTTGTGCTGGACGATGTATCAACCAATTGTGTATGGGTTGACTTTCCTTGATAGGAACCTTCAATAAGTCAACAAAAATATGACTTTTTTAATTTATAGTAAAAAGTTAAAAACAACATACTTGCCATATATCTGATAAGCTCACAGACCAGAGTGCTAAGTACAAGGTATAAATAAATAATTACCTGTCACTGCCTGGACGTTTACTTTAATTGTTGTATCGCTGATGCCAAATTTTTCTTCTGCGATGAAAGATGGCTTGCTAAGTAAAATATTTATTGAAAATTCCGAAGACATTTCAAACTCCATAATACTCGGTTGGAAGTTGCCGTACATATCCTCTAGGTATTGACATGCCGTTGAATTTCTAGTGCTCATTGCCCTTTTCTTTTCGCCGTTAGGTCCAACTGCCACAGAATCGCATGTCAAAATATCAGGAAGCGTGTTGGGCTGACACGTTGTTTCTCCGGCATTGATCGAACCGTAATCAACAGTCAATCTTTTGACAAAGCCATTCGCACATTGACAGTCCTTGGTCAGTCCGGTGGTGCTGCATGTTCCCGGCCAGCAATAGTGATTGTTCCACGCGCACATGCCTAAAACATGCAAGGCTCCACAATTTAAATGAATGTGTTACAATTTAATATATTTATTTTTGCCAATAAGTGTATAATTATTTATAAAAATACTCAATTGCGTATTGTTCTTTAAAATATTCTTTTAAATTTACGTATTGGTTTAAGTAATTTTTCAACAAAGCATTACACTGCTTATTATATAGATTCATACTAATTATTTAATATTATAAAACTGTTTTATATATTGAATTACAAAGATATTATTCAAATTCGGATGTATAGCTTTTATTACATAATTGAAATAAGTCTGAAAATGATATATGTACTTTTATACGCATACAAATCGTTTTACCAACGAATAAGGTTTATTATCCAACGGAACATTCAAACGTGTTTTGTTAAACGTATATGTAAACATTGTCACATTTATATGTGTAACGTTTCTTACGTTGACATTCCGTCTCTCGATTCCATCTCTTGAATATCGCATTGTTATCATTGCATTCCTTGCACACAGTGTTGAAGGCAGATGTNTGACATTTTGTCAGACTCGTCACGTCCAAACAGCATCTTGCCTCGGGCTCCCGCTCGTCCTGCAATGTCTACACACAATTTCGGGGATTCCTGTGAGATGCCGATGGGAAGAGGGTTTTTCATGAACTCTCACTTTCATGGAAACGTTGTCTTCAACTTCAATCGAAAGGAACAAAACACGCTGTCTCAGCAGCAAGTCCAACAACACAGACATGTGCATCATGATTCTTCCAGCCCTGACATCGTGCGGCAATCGTTCAAAAGGATTAGAATGATCCCCAGTGACAGTGATAGCGATTAATTTTGCTCATCAACACTTAACACCAGTTAAAATAATCCTGTTTGTTGTTTATCCACAGTTTTAAACACTTATTTACTCAGTTGACAGTTTGTAAAAATGGCGCACTGTATGAATGAAAATGTCAAAATTTGTGTATTCCTACGACATCACGGACATGTACTGTTTAGTTAATGTCGTTACAAGTTAGTATTATTGTAGCATTATTTTATGCTTAACTTTGTTTGTTTATTTTAGTAAGAGCAATAAAATGTTAAAACCTTTCAGCTTTGTTAACTCGTAGACCATCAACTATTGGACTTTTTTCTTTCGGCGGAGGAATGATGCAAACACCAATGACGTCATTTTGTGTATTGAACTGTATTGAGGCACGCCACGGGAGAGGGTTATTTTTCAGCGAAAGGGAAATTATTATTAATTATTTTCTTGAAAAAGAGGCATAAAAGAAACAGAAAATGTGTTCATGTCAGTGTAAGATCGTTTGTTATTTCACTCGTGATCATAGAAAAATAACATTTTCACTCGTGGCTTCGCCACTCGTGAAAATATATTTTATATGATCACTCGTGAAATAACAAACGATCTTACACTGACATGAACAAATATCCTCTATTTATTATCCAACGGAACATTCAAACGTGTTTTGTTATACGTTTATGTAAACATTGTAACATTTATATGTGTTACGTTTCTTACGTTGACATTCCGTCTCTCGATTCCATCTCTTGAATATCGCATTGTTATCATTGCATTCCTTGCACACAGTGTTGAAGGCAGATGTGCAGCTTCGGTGCTTACACTGGGTGATGGCTGGGCATTCTGAAAGACAGATCGGGGAAATAGAGAATATGATGTGAGTTTTGGATAAAGATCAAGTTTATCATGTGAGGCTTAGAACCATTGTAGCGCGATGCTTGCCGAGCTACCAATGTGACAATCGTTCGGAGTTTTATTATAACTAGGTCCGTGCATAGGTATTAGAAGATCATCCCCTAGTCATCGCCAATATATGTCCAAGTTCAAAGAAAAAATAACTCCAGAACGATTTGACCAACGATCATCCACGTTAGTTAAAGAAAAGGAATACGTTTTTTATTTAGAGGTCAAAAGGTTAAGAGTAGATGACTTTAAGCCTTCATGTTTTAGAGGGGTATCTAGAGAAAGCTTTATACCTATGGTCATTCATATAAAAAAACATAAACAAAAAATGCAAATATTGACGACTTGGCATAAGGTTTAGAACATTCATGTTTAATAATCATCTCTAGTTAACAGGTTTAACATGTACCTGAACATTTGTGGTACTCGTCCCCAGCATAGTACGGATCCAGACACTGAGTGCATCTAATATCGTCTGGATTACCACCGCATGTTTGTTGGCCAGGAACACAGTAGGCTATGTCTATGGGCGTGCAGGCTATGAAAGAAACAAGAACTGAAACCGCGCCGCAAACTATTTCTCGGCGCAGATGCGGAGGTTCGGTTTTCGATCACTGACTAATCCGGCTTGCAAAACTTGCTTATAACCTTAGTTGTTCACAAGCGAACAACTAAAAACAACAACATGGATCAACCTTTTGACTTCTGTCTTATAAACAGAAAGGTAATACTGGTATATGACAGGTCATGCAATTCGATATGCATGCGCAATTATGACTACATATTGCCTCAAGCCCTTTATGAGAATTGACTTCAATCTGCCTTTAAATGTTAGCTATTTATTATAGAAAGAGAAAGTACGGAAAGTAGAAATGTATACGTACTCTCACAACAATCTCCCGAGCGCCAGATTGGACACTGACATTTTCCGTTAGAAAAATAACCATGAATACACAACTCATTGCAATTTTCGCAGAATGTTTTGTCAATTTTCCAGAAGCAAGACTCGCAAACTCTGCATCTTGAACCACCTCCGCAAGTTTTTGAACATGCTGGCCATGACGGGCAGTCATCATAGTTTCCCCATGTGCACGAATCTATATAATGTAATATAGCGCATTGTAGTGTATTGTGGTGTAGTGTATTGAAGTGTATATTGGTGTAGCTTAGTGTAGTGTATTGTGTGTATTGTATTGTAGTGCATTGTGGTGTAGTGTATTGTCGTGTAGCGTTGTGTGGTGTAGTGTAGTGCAGTATACTGTAGTATACTGTAGTATACTGTAGTGTGTATTGTGAAGTGTAGTGTAGTGTAGTATAGTTAGTGTAGTGTCGTGCAGTTGTGTGTGGTGTAGTGTGGTATGTTGTAATGAAGTGTAGTGTGATGTAGTGTAGTGTAATGTGGTTTAGTGAAGTAAAATGCCGTGAAATTTAATGGAGCGTAACGTAGTGTAGCGTAAAGTAGCGTAGCTTAACGTAAAGTAGCGTAGTGAAGTAATATGCCCAACCGCTACAGCAATACAAAATTTACGACTGCGGTCACATATGTTTTTAGCTTCGAGAGTATATGCACTTGTGACCCAAAAGGTACTGCATAAATTGAAGTGTCTTGAAGTTTAGTGTTGTGTAGTAGGGTGTAGTTTGTTGTGGTGTTGCGTGTTAGGCAGTGGTGCGGTGTGCGAGAAATAGCTAAGCACAGCATAGCATATCATAGCGTATGGAAACATCGCATAGTAAATCATAACATATTATGACATATAACAGCATCAATTCACATTTCATCTTATCGAAGCATTTTATATCCAATAATTACGCACTAAATGTTAGACATAGAATTCTAGTGTAAAGAAGACAATTACAAGTAAAACAGAAATGGTCCCGTTAGACTACTTACGTATACATTTAAACGTAATCGTTATCCCAATAAAAAGTAGAAGCTTCATATCAATTGCTGCCACTTAGTCTTCTCAACTGTGTATAGTCAGCTTTGAGCCTACCAAGATAAAATACAGTGCTGCAACAGTGAAAACAAATATTAACTAAAGGGTGTACAAATAAAGTCACTTGACCACAAACCTCAACGTAAGTAATTGTATAAAATAAATAATACTTTAACTTACCGTAATTTTATATAATTACGTTTTGTTTTTCTTTTGAGTATTAAAAAGTAGCACAATAATGCATGATATAGGCTTTTAAACGATTTTCATAATTGGGAATACGTTCTGTGAGTTTTAAGAGCAATTTTATACAAATTTCTCACATGACTAAATTAGAAGCAAACTTTGAAAGGCAATTTTATAAATTCTTAATAATGTTCTATTATCGAATTTACCAATCTATAACTTAGTTTGAAGTCTTTTAATTGGTGTGTTGGGTGGTCGGCCGTTGGTCTGTACTGATATATTGTCCTCCTTAATAATTCGTCAATTGTAATTGCATTTTGGTTCGACCATTATGCAAGTATAACTTGAATATTGAACACTGGCACGTCAAACTGAAATTCCTTATATAGGGAGAAATACATCGATTTCAATCAGTTGTACAGACTATTCGCCGTTGTTCATTTCGTGCTTTAAAACTTGTATAGAATTAACATACAATAACTAATTGGCAGCCATCTTGGATAAACACTTTGGCATGCAGCTACTTAAATTGATGTTCCATTTACATGTACCGCGTCATTTTCATATTCAAAAGGTGTAGAATCGAGTAACTTCTTTTGTTCTTTTTCTTTTGTTAGAATGAATGGTTGTCTTTATCCTTATATGACACAATACATTCCAAGTTTTGGTGGGTTAACATCAAGCCTTTCAAGCCATACATTGTAGACAATTATCAGTACGCGACAGTAGTTTTGCGTTGATCAATTTCAAGATTGAAGACAAAAATGTGAGCCCGACAGTCATAATGGATTTGGTAGGGTTTTGAAGTGGCAAATTGCCATGAAACATTATGCATATGCATATACATAATGCCTAGTCATGTTCGACATAAAACTACTACTTCTACTAAACACGTTTATTCGAACATAAAAATAAAAATCGAATCGCTTATTCTACAGACTCATTCGTTTCGAAGCGGATGAATATAATTAAACAGGCCCTGCTGCTGGTTAATGTTTATTTGTTGAACTAACTTTAGAGCCATATATTTAATGGAGCGTTTTTGTGTGAGGCTTCGTCCTGTTTTTTCCCGAATAAACTGACGAAAAACAAGTATACTCAATATCGCTACAAAAAACATGTAATCGCGCTTAAGACTGATATTCACACCATAAAACAATATACAGAAGCACAGCGACTATGGTAACTACATTAACAAAGCAACACTTAAAGTATATTTTCGCATATAATGTCGACAATAATGCCATTGTAGATGACATTTTGCTATGCGCTAAAATTAGAATTTAGTTTAGCCTTTACAAAACACATGCGCATGTAGTTTTTTTTTACATTTTGTAATTTTAGTCATATGTATTCACAGTATTTTGATTATGTCTTAATATGAGGCAACGGAAAACGAAAGCAAACACAAAATTGAAATAATGTACTTACTTAAGAAAAAATCCAACACGAGATTGCACCGGTTTAAACTTTTGTCACGCACTGGGTTTGTCCATTTTTAATTTAAAATAAAGATCTCTTCTTTCGGAGTAACTGTACATGTTTTCTAAATGATTGAATCTTATACTAGTCAACGGTGTTTAATTATACAAACGGCAAGAAAAAAAGTTATCTTTAAAACTCAAGACACTTAAACGTCCGAACTTTGCAACACCACGGTCGAGTCAGGCACATTTTAAGAGGGTTAAGGCAATTCGTCATTCAAGTCACGCCTTCCTGATATGAATATCCTTGTAATTCAAATGAAGCCAATATTGTATACAGACATAATAACACGATAATAAAAGAAATATATAATTTTCATATAATGCTTCAAATCCAAGTCACTTCCCGATTGCAAGTAGATTACTATTCACCAGTCAAATAAACCAATGCAAATGCGAATATCCAACTGTAACACAAACGGTGTAGAATTTTATCCTGACATTGTTTTCTATTATATTAACACTCCCGCTGAACTACGTTACAATGAGAGGTGCGTCTGTACGACAACGCGATACGGCGTCATAACTACAACGGTTACGGCGTCTTTCCACAGTTTGTTGACGATAAGGGCATTTTTAAAATAAATGGTAAATGACGGTAATTTTGAATAGTTTTTGTATGTGTAAGCCAATTTTTATTTAAATACGGATATTGTGTTCCTCTTTCATAGCTTGCCATGTAATGTATTCATATGTTATCGATAAAATGGAAGTTCTACGGACCTTTATAGATAACTCATAAAATCATTGGAATATAATTCAAAGTCTGACATTAAACAGAAGAAAATGCAAACAAACGTAAGCAAGAAAGAATTTTGAATCAATCTTATCAAGATCAGTCTCAACATTAACTGCATGTAAGTGTAACGAGATAAATGTTGATGAATTAAAATGTTACGGGGCCTTACAGTGAGTGTTACAGTGCATTTACTACAACATGTTTAAGGTTACGGTATAGTATCAACGGGTACTAGAGGTTTCGGTAAATAACAAGTTCGGTAAATTATATTTATATAGTCAATGTTGTGGAGGTTTCGGTGAAATGGATCTTTATAGAGGTATACCTACAATGAGGTGTTAATGCCACCTATTATTGGCTTACATCAGGGGCATATATTTGCAAACTGGTGATTAATTTTTAATTGATTAATTAATGCAATGCCTACATTAAAGAATTTAGGGGCATGAATGAGCTACCACTGAGCTTTTTAAAAAGAATAATTTTAGGTACCAAACCAA